>QFET01000151.1:0-21843 GCA_003316355.1 Tuber calosporum | reverse complement strand
AACCACTGTGGAAACCATCCGTACTAAGCCGCAAGCAAGACCCAATCCCCCCCCTCAGAACCAGTTTGACCTTGATATGACCCGGTATGACACCAAGACCAAGACCTGGTATGGTGACCACGCGGCATACGCCAATAAGCACCCACTGTCCTGGTAGGCTTAAACCTACAATGAGGGAAAGTACCCCAGTGTTAGGCACAAACGACTTCCTAGAGGATTACATGACTTTTCAGAAGGGAATGCATGAATCTGAACCTCCACATGCAATTACCCCCCTGCGGCCCCGGCGTTCGCCCTGGGAGTCGACACTGGCACCTTGTGCAGTTTCTCGTTTACTAATAAAAACAAGAAATTGGAAAACATCTTGTAACCCTGTATACGTTGCCACCATCATTGTCTAAGGGTATAAGGTCACGTGGTCTATCTCGCGGTCACGTGTTCAACTCCCAGGACCAGCAGAGTTTCTGGTTGAATGAGATATTTTCTACCAAACGAGTTTGCATCTGCAAACCTTCCTGAAAGACGATAATAACGACCCGAAGGAGGGATTATTGCAGGACTTCCAAGAAGAGGACTTTTTCTTGAAATAGCAGGTCGAATGGAAGAAATTGGTCAGTCTGATAAAGAGTTTTCAGCGATATTATCCGATGAGCCAATCAGAAGAGTGACGTCGCCGATGCATGGCGACATGAGCTTTGATAACCTCATATATGGTCAAAGGTCTACAGATCGGCAGACTCCGATTGGAAGATAGGACGCAATCATTCAGAGATATGGCCAAGGTGACCGAAGACTTAAGGTGTGAGACTAAGTTCTCTGGGTCCAACAGGGTTCGCACTGGTGAACCATAGTAGAGAGATCTTAGAAGTTCTAAAGCTGTGGGATTAAGGTCGCAGGGTATACATACCTGGGCAGTCCCCGGTCTTAGATAGAGCATCATGTAACGGAGAAGAGATCTTATCAATATCATAAGTTTTACTCAAAAATCTTTACCTACCAGCCTTCTTAGACAATCTCCGTTTACAAAGAAAGATTTAAGCCTCGTCCGATTCACTTGCCCTTAGGATAGGCTACCCTTAACACCCGATCCCTCCAATTTCCTCTCTGGAGACCAGGACCCAGAGTACTCCAAAGCTCAACCCCCTGCCACCTATGCTGCTGTCGGCGCTGGTCAACCGCCAGTGGGATAGGTAAGAACAAAAGGAAGAAACCAGCCACGGCCGCACAAGTCGCCGCGTCCAATAGTGGTAGTAGGCCTGAGAAGGGCCCTACTCCATTGCCTGCTGCCAAACGTCGTTCTTTCTCCCCCTGGACCTTACCTCTACCACACGCCGATACACTAACCATAGCTGCCACCGCTCCTGACCTGGTTGCCTCTGTCCTTAGGCAAGCCAACTGCCCCTACCCCCTTGTATTTACGGCCTCTGTGAACAGTAGAGGGACACTCACCCTATTGGTCTCCAATCATTTCACTCAAGCCACTGCCTACTCTCCCTACTACGAAGCCATGGCTCTTAAGCTTAACCAGGCCTTCCCCATTGGCAATAACCCCGTCCACCCTTTCAGTCCCGCCCGGAACGAGATACAGCTTGCCATTCACGGACTCCTCACAGCCTACCTCCCCCCAGACCAAGCAGACATCTGCACTGGCCTCCTTGATTCGATCCGCAATGCTGTCGATCTCTCCATTTTCTCTTCCCCCTTTCTCTAACCTGACCCGGATTAGAGGGGACTCAAGAACTCAACCTCAGTTGTTGTAACCGTCTCCCCAGCTGACGCCATCAAATATGGATCTTCCATCCACTTATTTTCCCGCTCATGTAAGGTGGAGAGAGCACACTCTACTAATCGATTCATGCACTGCCGTAAATGCTGGAACTATGGACATCCTGCCCCTGCTTGCAAAGCTACCCACTCAACCTGCCCCCTCTGCGCTAACGCACATCCCAGATCCTCCCACCGCTGACCCAACCCCACCTGCCCTCAGGGAGGCCACCTCAAAGCGGTTGCTGCCTGCTGCTCCACCAGTCCCCTGCGTTGCTCTAACAGTGGTCGATCACACACTGCAACTGACCAGACTAGCCCCTCCAGACCCACCCCTTCAGTATCACGACCTCAGTCCCCCCTCCCTCTCCCTGACACCATGGATGAAAGGTAAGATACAATTACACCCACTGCCGCACCTAAGGCCCCCTCCACTCCTGCCCCTGCACCCGCCATGGACCTTACCACTCCACGTGCTCCGCCTCCTGCTTGACCTTTCCAAGCTCCCCGCCCCAGGGCCGTCAACCCTCTACCACCATGGGCTGACTCCTCCTCCCCTCTCCCCACACCCTCCTCTGATTAATGAGTATGCATCCGACAGGCAAACCTGCTGAGATTAGTTAGCCATCCCCACCACTCCCTCTTAAGCAACTTTCCATTATTCTACACAACTGCCTTGGAAGCTGGAGTGTTTTTCTTTCCCCTTTTAATAATTTCAGGTCTCTACCATCCACTCCTCTAGTGGTACTCCTCCAAGATCCCTCTATCTACAGAAACCAACCACCCAACTTCGCTAGCTTCAAGGCCTTTTACCCTCCCCACAGCCATGGTACCCCTGCCAAGGTGGTAGTCTATATCTTTACTGCGCTCAATCAGTAATACTCCCTCCTTCCTTGCTTCTACAACCGCCATGACTTAATTGCAGTTGATATTTTTTCACCCTCTGGGTTGTTTGACTCTAACCATGATAGGTTCAGGATATACAACCTCTACTCTACTAATGGCTCTTCTTCTAGGACCTGCACAGTTACCCCAGAAGACACCTTCAGACCTCATTCATTCCCCACACTAGTAGTGGGCGACTTCAACATCCACCATCCCTCCTCAGACCCACTACGCCAGATCTCCTCCAACGAATTTGGAATCTCCTCTCCATATTTCGAACTCAGTTCAGAATTTAGCTTTCATCTTATCAACAACCTTGGGGTCTAGACTCGATTCCCCTTTGACATCAATACACGCCCTTCTGTTCTGGACCTCGCCTTCACGGACTAGTACCTTCTCCCATTTTTCAATACTTGGGACTCTAACCTCCAGTCCACTGGCTTAGATCACTTCCCCCTAAACCTTACCTTCGCTGCACCGCTTCTCAAGGCTGCCCCCCCTTCTCCTGACTATTCCAAGACTAGTTGGGACACTCTCGCCCCCCTCCTCAAGGAATTTCAGATCCCCTCCCCCCCTACATACCCTACTGACACCTTGGTTGATGAGTGGGTAACCAGGCACCTCTCCTCTCTCACCGCCCTCCTCAAGACCCACACACTCACCAAACGCTACTCCATCCACGCCAAACCCTGGTGGACCCAAGAACTCTCCCACCATAGACAGGCCTTTCATCGCACAGCTACGGCCCATTGCCTAACTCACATGCTAGACAGATTGTCGCTCTGCCGCCAACACCGCAAGTCATATTTCAAAGCCATCAAGAAGGCCAAATCCACACATTGGAAGGAATTCCTGGCCATCGTCAACACCAAGTTAGTGTGGACAGCTAGGCGCCTCGCCACAGGTCACCAACCTGAAAGGTTTCCCTCCTTTCCTGACGCCACCACTCCAGACAATATCAACACCTCCCTCCTCCATCACTTCTTTCCTCCCACAGCTGCTCTTCCTACCTCCTCCTTCCTACGGTATGAGACCGATGTCACTCCCCTCCTCAATAAAGAAAATTCCCGCGCTCTCCGCAAATCCTGCAACACCTCCGCACCAGGACCTGACCAGGTCCCATATGGGATCTGGAAAAGGGTCCACTCAGTAAACCCCTCTATTCTAAGACAACTCCTAGGCCCCCTCCTCCTACGTGGGTACCATCCACTCCCCCTTAAAAGAGCAATTGGTATAGTCCTCCCAAAACCAGGCAAGGCGGACAACTCCTCCCATGCCTCTTTTCGCATCATTGTCCTCCTTGAAACGGTATCCAAACTCCTTAGAAGGCTTATGGCCTACCAGCTCGCCCCCATGGCCAGGTCAGTTGGCCTAATCAACCCCAACCAGTGTGGCTCCCTCCCTGGCCTCAGCACATTTGATGCCTGCGCTGCAATAACCCAGGAGGTTCGCTCCCCACAACACCCTAGTAGGAAAGTCTTCTACCTCTTCCTTGACATCAAAGGAGGCTTCGATAACATATCCGCCTCTTCTCTTACTCAACTGCTACGCTCGAGAGGCATTCCAAGACCAATGACTTCTTGGATCCGCTCCTTCCTCACTGACCGACACTGCCGCCGGCTCTTACAAAGGAGCACCTGCAACCTTCTCCCAGGTTTCTGTTGGGACCCTACAAGGCTCCCGTATCTCTCCATTGTTGTTTGTGATTTACGTTTCACGTTTACATGTTTCCATACTCCAATTGGTTATTTTTTCCTATGTTGATGGTTTTTCTGTTACTGTTTCCACTGTCTCCTACAGAAAGAACATTGAGGTATTTCAACAGGTGTTTTCTTTACTTACTCACAGGGCAGCCAAGCTGGAGGTTTCTTTCTCAGTTTCTAAGACTGAGCTTATCCACTGGCGCACACCCAAGTATCGCTCCCCCATCTCCTCCTCACCCATTGGGCTCATTGGGTCTTTTTCCCCCCCTTCTGCATCAGTACACTGGCTAGGCTACTGGTTCATACCTACCATGGAAACCACAACCCACTTGCTAAAAAGGATCGCCCCCGTTCAAGCAGCTTTCTCCATCATCAAACAACTCTCACCACCTGGACTAGGGCTCTAGGCCTACAGGGCAAGGAAACTCGCCTTAGGCCTGGTCCTCCCTATCCTCACTTATGGTGCTGACCTGTTCTCTCCCTCCCAGGTCACCATGGACAAGATAACCACGCTTTAGAACAGAGTACTCCGCTGGGTCACCAACTGCTTCTCCTTCACCCCAACCTCCATACTAAACTGTGAAGCCTACCTGGCTCCCATCTCCTCCCTGCTTCCACACAAGCGTCACATGGCTGCCCTCTGCCTTGCCTGCTCTTCGCCTCTCATCAACCCGGCAGCCGCCAGGTTACCACCCTCTTTTCCCATATCAGACAACTCTAACACAAGACTTGACTCCTGTCACACACTCCTAGAGCTCAAGCAAAACTACATACTCCTACCCAGGGACCGATACAAACCCCCCTACCTTTCTAGGCGTCACCTTCCCATTGATGCACTTTGTCACTCCCTCCTTCCCTTCATACCCACTGTTGGGAACTTCCCACTTGCGTCTCCTCACCTGCTTCCCGCAGACATCCTCCCCGTGGAACCGACAACTAGGAGTTAGCCCTTCCTCAAGAATGCCTGTTAGGCACTCCTTCTCAAGGATAGGACCATCCAGGCTCCCCCTCCCCTCTACTACCGCTATGCTCCTCGCCTGTCCCCCCACCCCTACATGGGCCTGGACAAGTTCGCTGCTGGTAGGTTCCACCAAATGCAGTCTGGTAAAAGCTACCTGGGCGCCCATACATCCTGGGACGACCCTGACCCCGTCACCCTCTGCCCCTGCTGCGAGGAGGGGGAAGAGAGCATGGTCCATGCAATCCTCTAATGTCCTGCCTAAGCCTCTTTTCGCCACCGCCATCTCCCTGGAATTGGCAGTCTCGGCCCTTGCTCTCCACTCTGGTCCTTGGTGGACCTACTACATGCCATTCGCGCCTACATTCTTGAATCTGCAACTGGATTCCCCCCCTCAGATGCCGGCCTGCAGGCCACCCTCACTTTAGGACAACTTGGCTGCCCTCCGCCACTAACTTTTATTCCCTCACGTCGTTATGATTTTCCTTACTTTGTTTGGAATTTTGTCATTTTCTTTCCTTATTTGACAAGCCTCCATTGTGGGAGCAGTTAGAGTACCGTTACAACAGGGACATAGGATTTTAATATTTCTTCTGTTTGTTTGTTAGAGATTAATATTTCGTTTTTGCCATAGCTAGCGCTGCATGCAGGTTCCTATACGTTAACAGAGAATATATGAATTATATAAAAAAATAAGCGACCGTGACAATCCAACTGGAATCAAGTGCATAGGACCAGTGTCCGCAGAGTTATTACCATTCTCGAGCAGCATTCACAGGGGGTGGTCAAAGGTGACGGGACGCTATGAACGATATCGAGAATATGTTAAGTGGGTTCCAGGAATACACTGAGAACACATTTAGACCATGGAAGCAAGCCTAGAAAGGTTAATAAACCTATCGGAACAAGTCGATAAGGAGGGGCCGTGCCAAAACGATATGGTATAGGACCGATTGTGAGCTCCGGTCATCCTGAAAGCCGTCAGCAAGCTGCTGGTCATATCGGGAAGAAGTAGATTGCTTGACAACCATGCAGGCCACTTGGTGTCCTAAGAAACTATTGGTAGATCCTATGATTGACTGATTGGTTTAAACGGCAGAAGAAGGCACTGCGTCTCCGACTGATAAGGATACTACACCCTCATAGAAAGCTGAGCTCCGAGGTGTCCATAAGCCGTGTGGGGAACCATATTCTCAAGGTCAAATCGCATTCGCACTTAGATCATTAAATATATTTTGTAAGAGAAAGTACATAGTTGTATAGAAGTTAGATGTAGTCCGCGAACACTCAGATGCGGGATATAAATATCGATGTGCCTCACAAGCTAAAATATACCAACCAACTGAGAAGAGATCTTATCAATATCATAAGTTTTACTCAAATATCTTTACCTATGAGCCTTCCTAAACAATCTCCGTTTACAAAGAAAGATTTAAGCCTAGTCCAATTCGCTTGCCTTTAGAATCGACTACCATTAACAGAGAAGAGGTCATCTACATTCATGGGGAGGCATGCGGAGGGACCACAGTGGATGGCAATTTCAACCCCGCTAGGCGCCGGGCGGAAGGGGAGCCAAGGGTTCTCGCCGAATGCGAAGGATTGGTTGAGGTGCCTAGTGAGGGTAAAAGGTTGTAGTGTAAGAGAGGGTAGGAACTTGGCCATCATGGCCACATAGGGAGACAGAGCCCTGGTCATTGACGGAGGCCTATAAACCAAGGGGAAGGGCGGAGTTGGCATCGACAAGTACTGAGGCCGCCAGGTCGGAAAGAAGGCCAGAGATCACCACTGCATCAGGGCGGAGGGCAGGTGAAGAAAGTCTGGCTAAAAATCTGCGAGCTGCAGGATAGAGCGGGGGTGCAGGAGGTGGTGGTTGTGGTTGAGGGGAGGTGGAGCCAGGACTGGAGGAGGCCATGGTGGCTTAGTTGGCATCAGCAGCAGCGACCTTGGCTGCAGAGGTAGGGCTAGTAGGAGACTTTCTCCCATTCCTTCTGCCTACCATGAACTGGCCATAGGAGGGGGCAGAAGTATCATGGTTGCGGAACTGATCACGGGAGAAAGAATGGATTACCAGTGGGTTGCCTTCAGAGGCAGGGGTAGGAGGTGGGGAAGGAAGGGCAGATGGAGGCGACGGGCACCTTTGGGTTATGCCAGGACAGGGATGGATGGCGGAAGGAGTGGTGGTGGCGGGAGGAGGTGCAAGAGTGACGTGGTGGGCCAGGTCACGAAGCCCAGAATGGAGTGAGGCCAGTGTTAGGCACAAACAACTCCCAAGAGGTATACATGACTTTTTCAGGAGGAACTACATGAATCTTAACCTCTACAGGCAATAACACCTGTGTGACCCCGGTGTTCGCCCAGGGAGTCGACTCTGGCACTTGTGCAGTTGCTCATATACTAAGAAAAACGAGAAATTGGAACAAATCTTGTAACCCCGTATAGGTCGTCGCCGTCCATTCGACCGGATGCTGTCCGCACGGTATATTAGAGGGACTCCCTGGCTACGTCTGGGAATTGGAACGAACCAATTCCGTATAGAACTTACTGAGTTACACCCAGTTGAAGTTAAGAGAGCCCAGGTAGTCCTATATGGGTATGAATGGGCAATTGAAGTAGGCTACTCCGATAGACACCGAGAGTACGCTGATGGCCCTGTGATGCCTATATGGTCAATGAACCTATCGGAACAAGTTGATAAGGAGAGGCTGTGACGATAAGAAGGTATTAGCCCGATCGTGAACCCTAGTCATCCTGAAAGCCAGCTGCAGAGCTGGACAAGACGGGACGAAGCAGATTCGGCCAACAACCAAGGTGGCCCCTTCGAGTTCTAAGAAGTTATTAGTACATTCCAAACTGGACGACCATATCTTAAACAGCCGACAGAAGGTTAACAACTCAGACTAAGTGGGTCTACACCCGCAGAGGAGTCTGGAGCTCTGATCATACCATTAGCTGTAAGGGGGAAGAGAAAGATTCAGGGTCAAAGCGGGTTGGCACTCAGATTAAGCAACAAAGGTTGGGAAGAAAATACCGGTTTGTATAAAAACCAGTTGTAGTCTGCGAACACTCAGACGTGGGATATTAATATAGAAGTGCCTCACGAGCTTTACCTATCATCAAGTAACGGAGAAGAGATCTTATCAATATCATATGTTTTTACTCAAAAATCTCTACCATCAAGCCTTCCTAGACAATCTCCGTTTACCAAGAAAGATTTAAGTCTAGTTCGATTCGCTTGCCCTTAGAATAGACTACCCTTAACAGTATATTGATATTTCTCCTTCTTACTATGGCTCTTTACATGACTACTGGACACCTGCAAGTCATACCTCAGGAATTACACAAGCTCATAACTGATTCCGCACACCTCGACGAGCTTCTGCTCGAACCACATCCCTCAAAATACATCTCCTCATTCGAAGAAATACTGGAAAACTCCCTTGCAGAGATTCAATTCTATATACGTCAGGAACCCTCCTGGTTCACCGATCCGTCACTTCTCGCTACTGTAGCAGATTTCCTAGAAATCTACGAACACTTGTACGGTCCCACCTTCCTGTAGAAACTGTTCCAAGACTATGATACTGAAGAAGAAGGAACCTCTAGTTCTTACAGCTTTACCTCCCCCTCCTTCAGCCCATCTCTTGGGAGACTAGGAAAACATCCGGAGTGCCAATAAAACGGGATAGCCAAACTAATGACTGTCGACACGAACAAAGCCATGTCGGACATAGAAGAGGTCTCTCTGGTTGGAAGCGACAATGCACCTGGACACTGCAAGGCACCTTTGGCACTGTTAGGCACATAACTCCCATGAGGGCCCAGAAGAGCAGCTTGTGAGCTCGGGGCCTGAAACTCCACAGACTAATACCCCCCTCCAGGCCCCGACGTTGGCCCCGGACGACCGCACTGGCGCCTTGTGCAGTTGCTCGCAATCATAGAAAGAAGAAATATTGGAACCTTTCTCGTAACCCGTATACGTCGTCGCCGTACGTCCGACCGGATCCTGTCCGCATGGTATATAAGAGGGCATCTCTGGCTACGTCTGGGAAAAAGAACCAAGCGATATCGTCAAGAACTCACGGAGTTACCTCCCACTGAAGTCAAGAGACCAAAACCACGACCTGAAGCCTAGGAGGGAGTGGTTTTCGGTCTATTCCGTAGAGAATAGTACTGAACCCCAAATGAATGCCTATCATAGGCAAGCAAGCCTATCGGAACATGTCGATAAGGAGAGGCAGTCAAGCACGAATTGGTATTGGACCGATCGTCAAAGACTAGTCATCCTGAAAGCCAGCGGCAAGACCGGGGGAACCGGAAGAAGCCGTATTGGTCGACAACCAAGTTGGCCCCTTGGTGTTCTAAGAAACCATTGGCAAGTTCCAAACTGGACGGCCATAGTTTGAACAGCAGGACGACGGCTGTTATCTCTTACCGAGAAGGGGTGAACACCCACGGAGAAAGAAGAGCTCTGATCACGCCATTAGCTGTGCGGGGGAAAAACTTACAGGGTCAAAGGGGGTTCGCTGTTGGATTTTGTTGCAAAATTGTTAGTAGATACTTGGTTGTATGGAGACCGGATGTAGTCCGCGAACAGTCAGACGCGGGATATAAAATTCGAAGTGCCTCCTTAGCTTAAGCCATCATGAAGCAACGGAGAAGAGATTTTATCAATATCATACGTTCTACCTTGAAATCTTGAGCCTTCCTAGACAATCTCCGTCTACGATTTGATTTCTTAAGCCTAGCCTGATTCGCTTGACCTTAGAATCGGCTACCCTTAACAGTATATTGATATTTCTCCTTGTTACCAAGGCTCAATACATGACTATCGGATATCTCGAAGTCATACCTTTGGAATCACACCAGCTCATAGCTGATTCCACCCTTCTTGACAAGTCGATTCTTGAACCTCGTCTACCAAACTTTGTCACTTCTATCGAAACCCTCCTGTACGACTCCCTTCCAGAGATCGAATTCCTACCATATCCCTACGAACCCTCCTGGTTCACCAATCCTAAACTCGTTCCTAGCCCCCAAGATTTCGCGGAAATCTATAAAGAATTTTACAGCCCATCCTTCCGGTGGCACCCTTTCGTCGAATACGACAGTGAGGAAAGCGGAACCTCCAGTTCTTTCTCCTCCAATATTTCCTTTACACCTTCAATTTGGGGATTTGGCAGACAACCCAATTCCCATTAGAAGGCGACAATGGCTCGACAATTGACAGTCGACACGGACAAGGCTATGTCCGACATAGATGAAGTTTCTCTGGTGGGAAGCGAACACGCACCTGGACGCTCCAGGTCACCTCTGGCACTCCACCACCTCTCACAGCCAAGTGGGGTCCGAAAATCGGCCCCTGCTACTCGATCAAGCACCCCTCGTCCCCCCGACGCCAGGAATCCAGCTATGGAAAGACTAGCTGAACGCATCGGCCAGGCATTGGGATACTTCGACCGTTCCCTCCAGGAATCGGTTGATATGCAACTTTTGGCCTACCTGAACTATCTAGTCAAGCTCAGGATCAAGCGAACCAACTCCAGCACCATGCCCAGCGGATAACCCATGGGGAACAAATCATTGGCGAAGAGTTGAAACAAGTCAATTCGGGACTTGAAATGTTAGCAACTGAAACAGCCGCACTTCAAGATGCACCCACCAAACGGTTGAAAGCAAAGCTGCGAGCACAGGAAGAACGGGCTACGCACTATGAAGCGGTAAGTACCCAACTTCATGCTAACATTGGGGCAACAGGATAAGAGTCGCTGGATCGAGACCGCCAGCTGGAAGAGGCCTTGGCTAGGCAAAAAGCTGAACTCCTACAAAGACAAGTAGCCGCACAAAAGGACCATGAGCGGACCAGACAGGAGTTAAGAGAGCTTCACTAGCGCCTCGAATAAGAGCGTGCTGAAAGGGAAGCATATGTGGTCAAACAGAATGGCGCATCCGAACAACTAAACCGAGTGTTGACACGGATGAATGAAACGTTGGCGCAACTACAGGTTGCAAGGAAACACAAAGTGTGTGGGAAACAGTGGCACCACAGCCGGTCGAAAATCCGGGGTTCGAGAAACGGACAACGGCCGATAGAAGAGAAGAGTTCCGGTTTATTCCCCGCAGAGCCAAGGGAAAGGGAGTGGATCGAGGAGACGGAAACAGTGGTGGGGGAAAACCACCACCACCACCTCCTCCAGCGAATGCACCCAATCCAGGAGACGATTACCCAGGCTCGGAAGACGAAGGTGGTCCCTCTAAACGAGTGGGTGAGCCATCAAGAAGACCCTTACCGGGTCGAAAAGTCGAATCCGAAGCTGACGCATGGGTCGACCGACTGGGGCAAGCATTGTTAAGGACCAACCGCCAGTAAGCGGATCCACCTTTCAAGTTTGAAAACAAACCTACTCAGGATGTACGAGTATGTCTACTAAACTGCGAGTACTACTTTGGAAGAAACCCATGGCAATGGGAAGACGATGAAGAACGCATCAAATATGCGTTGGGAAGAATGGAAGGAACCGAGGTGGCCCCTTTCACCATTACTTATCGCAAGAAAATGACGTGGGACCTCAGATTTCCTAAACATGAGGGTTATGATTTTTGGATTACATTCCGAGCAGAAGTTACAGAACGATTCTCAGTACTGCATAAGGCACAGAAAGCCTTAGCCGAGATGGAGAAGGTTAGGTATACAGGGGACATCGAGAAATATCTCCTTACCATGGAAAACCACAATATCGAGGCAGAGGTATCGGGCATCGCTTGGAGAACCATAATTCAGTGGCAACTTCCTATTGAGGCCATGCATACGCTATCACATGAGAATCATGATTTGGATAGCGACTGGATCACGGCAGTCCGCAGGGTTACGAAAGCAGAAGAATCGTTCAAGGAACAACAAGGGCTTTTCCAGAAAAACGACCAGGGAAAAAGTGACTCCCAGAATAGAAAACGGGAGGAGGAATCCATACCTAGCAAGACCACTGCTGGAAATAAAAAACGCAAAACCTATACGGCAGCTGAAAAGGCGGCCTACAAGTTGAAAAAAGAAGCGGAAAAGGGGAAAAAAGCCCCCGCTGAAGGAAAGGTTGAGCACACAAATTGGATTGAAGCCCATAAAGGAATACCTAAAGAAAACAGAGGAGATCGGAAAAAAGCCAATCAATGCACACGATGCACATTGGCTAACCATACTTGGAAGTACTGTCGGAAGCAGGCCCAAGTATCTGTTAATGGAAAACAACTGGGAACCCCAAGACCCCCATTTCGAAGACCCCAGGCTACACACAGGCCCAAGGGGCAAATAACACCCGCACCACGGGGGAACCAGGTCAACCGGCCCAGAATATGGGAACTGGACGAAATGGACGAAACTTAAGTAGTTTCAAAGGCACCGGCAGCGACGGCGACCGGGTACTCAGTTACGGACCTCTTACCGAAATCGAAAACAACAAGGGGGCTCGACCTCTGCAAGGTCCTACTAGCAGGTATTCTGCGCTTTTCCCTGGGAAACTCAAACCCAAAGCGAGAGTCACGAAAAGTAATCCAGACCTACGGGAGTATCGCAGACCTAAGAATGACAGGCGAGCAAGAAGCGATTAACTAGGACGGCGGCACGTGGTAGTCCGAGCCTAACTTCGGGATCCTCAAACTCAAAAAGAGGAGAGCGGAGCGTTACATTTGATGCATATCAGACCTCAGTACGGAAGACGGTCAACTAAACCCGCATCCTTCTAAAGCCCTAAATCCTAACAAGAGATCCAAGGAAGAGTGGACAGACCAGCGCTGACTAAGGACTTCTTAAGAACGACAAGGGGAAATTAGTCTAGCCTGGATCATCAGAAGCCTTCCAGGAACAAAATATATTACAGGTCGGCTGGACAACGGACTAGTTGGATAAACAAAACAGGATCCCGGACATCAAGAAATATGAAGTGGAAGAGAATGAGTAACTACGGCTACCTAGTTCACACGCTAAATGGAGCGGGGTAAATTCGTCCCGAACCTGGACTCCGGCTTTGTGGACGGGATAGGCACGATAGACTCATGGGGTAAACGAGGCGATGCGTGAAGAATCCCAGGAGCACAAATACGCTGATAAGGTCAAAACGATACGAGTTCAGCTCCAGTGGAGACAAATGCGTGGGCTGAGAAGGGCAAACGGCAGGTGTATGGGAACCCTTCGGCAAGGGGTAAAGACCGCTAGTAGTGGGCTGCCCAGTACACCAAAGACAGAGATTTTAGTTTGTCTGAGGAGGCTTAAATAGCCGAAACCGTGCGGGCATGGTAACAAACACCCTAAGTTACCACAACAACGAAAATATCATACAAAAGACCGGCACAGGCCCCTAGCGGCCCGAATAAACGAAATAAAACAGAAGCACCTGCTCCGCTATATAATTCCTGCCCTGAATGCAGGGCAACCATCGAAGCAAATGGAGAACGAATACAAATTCGTGTACTATTAGACTCAGGGTCTTATATATTCCTAATTAACCAAGAATTGGTTAATAAACATCGCTTACCATACCACACCGGCACAATTAGCTTGGACATTTACACCTTTGGAGGAACCACAGCAGCAAATGGGGGAAAACACTACACACATTCTATTCTCTTAGAGATCGGAAGCAATGCACACCGATCTCACATCTCTTGTGAAATTGCCAATGCTGGCAAATATGACCTAATCATCCCATTGGATGGTGGCATACAGAACATCCCATAACGGACATTGTGGACGCGCAAAAATGGTTATTTAAAAACGAGAAATGTCAAAGTCATGTTAATGATGAGGGCGTAGACTTGACTTTTGAACGGGACGAAACCGTGGCATACGACCCAGAAGCACGATACATTGGAAGAATTGAAATGGCACCCGCTCTTGGGTCAAAAGAGATTCTGCAAATACCTCAGGAATATCAGGAATTCAAGAGGGTTTTCGCACCAGAAACGGCAGAGAAACTAGCCGGAAGAAGAACGTTTGACCACGAAATTGACTTAATACCTGGTGCGGTACCGCCCTAGGGTCCGATATATCCCATGTCAGCCCACCAGTTGGATTTGCTTAGCAAATACCTGCAGAAAATGCAGGATCAGGGGAAAATCGTGGAAAGCAAATCTCCCGCTGGGGCTCCAATTTTATTTGTCCCTAAACTTGACGGGTCAATCAGGCTTTGTGTCGACTACCGACAGTTGAATTAGCTGACGGTGGCCAACATATACCCACTGCCCCTGATGAGCGAGCTCCGCGACCGAGTGGCTGGGGCCCAAATATTCACCAAACTCGACTTAAAAGATGGTTATCATCTCCTAAGGATAAAAGAAGGAGATGGGTGGAAAACCGCATTCCGGACCCGATACGGCCACTTTGAATACAAAGTAATGCCATTCGGGCTGGTAAACGCGCCAGCCACTTTCCAGGCCATGATGAATAAAGTTCTACGTGAATTTTTAGATCATGGAGTGGTGGTCTACCTAGACGACATCCTGATTTATTCCAAGACAGAAAAAGAGCACGTCGACCTGGTAAAAAAGATACTCTCTCGCTTGGAAGAATATGATCTAGCGGTATCAACCACCAAGTCGGTCTTCCACGTAAAAACAGTGGAGTTTTTGGGCTATATTGTGGCAATCGACGGAGTAACCATGAGAGGAAGAAAGCTCGAGAGCATAAAAAATTGGAAGGCACCAAGGTCTGTTAAAGAGGTGCAAATATTCATTAGCTTTGCCAATTTTTACTGACGTTTCATTAAAGATTTCTCCAAAATCTGCAAATCAATTACCGAAACGTGGAAGGGCGACCCCAGGAAATTCAACTGGGGACCACAACAAGATGGGGCATTTGAGGAACTCAAACGAAGATTCATCTCGGCCCCAATACTCTGTCATTTCTACCCAGACAGAGAAACCATTGTGGAAACCGATGCGAGCGATTTTGCACTTGGGTGTGTCCTCTCACAGTTTAAGGACAAAAAGCTACATCCTGTAGCTTTCCACTCACGAAAGCTGAGCCCTGCCTAACGAAATTATGAGATCCATGATAAAGAGCTTCTAGCGATCCTAGAAGCATTCAAAGAATGGAAACAATACTTGGTGGGGACAGAAAAACCGGTGACGGTCTACACTGATCACCAAAACCTACAAAATTTCCTTACGACCAAGGTATGGAATCCGCGGCAAATACGGTGGGCTCAACAACTGGCGAACTATAATTTCAAAATTGTCTATCGACTAGGCAAACGCGGAGGAAAGCCTGATGCATTGAGCCGACGGCCGGAGTACCGTCCTGAGGAGGGAGCTGCGCATAGCAAACAATCTATACTCAAGCCTTCTCACTTCCAAATCACACTGGTGCATTTAGGCCAACCAGAAAGAAAGGAAGAACTAGCACGAATGCCTACGAAAGGGTCCCAACTAGCCGCTGGACACGACTTGTATGCATTAGAGGATTTGATAATTCCAGCCCAAGGGCAACGGCTGGTAAAAACAGGAATTGCCGTTGGACTGCCACCGGGAACATACGCGCGCTTAGCACCGCGCAGTGGAATGGCCGCCAAATATGGGATCAGCATTGGCGGAGGAATGATCGACGCTGATTACACTGGAGAAGTCAAGGTTATCATAATGAATCATGGAAACCAAGATTGCCAGGTTCGCAAAGGGGACCGAATGGCACAAATGATCATTGAGAACATACATATGGCCGAAGCAATAGAAGTTGACAGACTAGCTGAAACTGTCAGGGGCAAGGGCGGATTTGGAAGCACGGATGTATCACCCAGACGATCAGCTGCAACAAAGACCCAGGTAGTGGTTGCATACTTGCAAGCGGACCAGGCTGAAAATGAGTTTCTTGATGAAACGGACTTTCAAGCAAAACAAGACAAAGGAATACTCCAAATATCTAATGCTATAATGTCCAGGGTCGATATTAGGAAATACGACCAAACATTATTAAAAACCATCAAAGAGGCAGGAGAGGACGATCAAGACTGGCAGGAATGCAAGCAATATTTGGAAACGTTAACAAATAAGGGCAAACCATTAAAAGTCACTGGGCAGTAACTAAAGGACTGATATACTGTAAGAATCGCTTATACATTCCAGACAACGAACAGCTGCAGACAACTATAGCCAAAGGCTGCCACGACTCCAAGGTAGCTGGACACTTTGGACAAGAGAAGACTCTGGAAATTGTTACCAGGGATTTTTATTGGAAAGGATAGTCAGCATGGATAAATGACTACGTACGTTCATGCGATGAATGTCAACATAATAAATCCCGACGACATGCGCGGTTCGGTCTACAGCAGCCCCTAGAAGTTCCGTTCGCAGCCTGGTCATCAATATCGACAGACTTCATCACACAACTACCAGAATCACAAGGAAGAACTCAAATTATGGTAGTTGTTGATCGATTTACAAAGATGGCTCACTTTATAGGGTTGGAAAACAACGCAACGGCTAAGGATGTTGCGAATGTGTTTCTGCGAGAAGTTTGGAAGCTACATGGACTTCCGGCAGAAATTATCTCAGACATGGACACAAAATTCTGGGGAGAATTCTGGGAATCGCTTTGCAAAAGTCTGGGAATAAAACGAAAAATGTCAACAGCATAGCATCCGCAAACTGACTGACAAACTGAAAGGACCAACCAAGTGCTGGAAGGATACCTAAGAAACTTGGTCAATTACGATCAGGACGACTGGTATCAGCTGTTGCCGTTGGCCGAGCATGCCTACAATAACTCAGTCACAAACGCACATGGCATGTCCCCATTTTGTGCCAACTATGGGTTCCACCCACAAACAGAATGGATGAAAGAACGCGAAGCCCAAAATCCAGGAGCAGGAATCTATGCCCACTGGATGCAAACGATCCATCAACAAGCCAGAGAGGCTTTAGAGCAAACACGGGAAAACATGAGCAGATATTACGATCGCAAAGCAAAACAACAACCTGACATAAAAATTGTGGATCAGGTTATGCTCAACGCACGAAATATCCGCACTAAGCGACCATCAAAGAAACTTAGTCCCAAACTCTATGGCCCTTTTAAGGTATTGGAAAAGAGAGGAGAACGCGCTTTCAATCTTGAGATATCGCCACGATGGAAGATACATCCGATATTCCATATATCACTGTTGGAACCATACCGCACATCGAAACGACCGGCCCGGGAACAACCACCCAGAGAGCCGGAAGAAATAGATGCGGACTTAGAATGGGAAATCGAAAGGATAGGGAAGAGTGAAATAATCTCTTACACTAGAAGGGTTCGCGGTCGAAATCGACAAATGCGCGAACTACGATATTTCGTAAAGTGGACCGGGGGTTCAGAAGATGAGAACACATGGGAACCACCGGAGCATTTAGAGCGGGCAAAGGATTTAGTGGAGAAATTTCATAGGGAAAATCCAGATATGCCAAAGCGGGCAGATGTTGAATAACATGGGAAAGGTTTTCCTAGTGTGGACAAGCAAACGCATTAGGTTTTTCACCCTACCAAGTTGAGTTCAAAAAAGTATACTTTGTATTATATATTTCGTTTGTTATGGAAAAACAGAAGGCAGGGTAACCTGAGGACAGACCAAACGGTTCGAGACGCACCGTTGGAGCTAGGGAGCTCGTGTTAGGCACATAACTCCCATGAGGGCACTGAAGAGCAGCTTGAGAGCTCTGGGCCTGAAACTCCACAGACTAATACCCCCCTCCGGCCCCGACGTTGTCCCCGGACGACAGCACTGGCGCCTTGTGTAGTTGCTCGCAATCATAGAAAGAAGAAATATGGGAACCTTTCTCGTAACCCTGTATACGTCGTCGCCGTCCGTCCGACCGGATCCTGTCCGCATGGTATATAAGAGGGCATCTCTGGCTACGTCTGGGAAAAAGAACCAAGCGATTTCGTCAAGAACTCGCGGAGTTACCTCCCACTAAAGTCAAGAGACCAAAACAACGTCCGGAAGCCTAGGCGGGAGTGGTATTCGGGCTATTCCGTAGAGAATAGTACTGAACCCCAAATGAATGCCTATCATAGGCAAGCAAGCCTATCGGAACATGTCGATAAGGAGAGGCAGTCCAGCACGAATTGGTATTGGACCGATCGTCAAAGACTAATCATCCTGAAAGCCAGTGGCAAGTCCGGGGGAACCGGAAGAAGCCATATTGATCGAAAACCAAGTTGGCCCCTTGGTGTTCTAAGAAACCATTGGCAAGTTCCGAACTGGACGGCCATAGTTTGAACCGCAGGAGGACGGCTGTTATCTCTTACCGAGAAGGTGTGAACACCCTCGGAGAAAGAAGAGCTCTGATCACGCCATTAGCTGTGCGGGGGAAAAACTTACAGGGTCAAAGGGGGTTCGCTTTTGGATTTTGTTGCGAAAATTGTTAGTAGATACTTGGTTGTATGGAGAACCGATGTAGTCCGCGAACACTCAGACGCGGGATATAAATATCGAAGTGCCTCCCGAGCTTTAGCCATCATCAAGCAACGGAGAAGAGATCTTATCAATATCATACGTTCTACCTTGAAATCTTGAGCCTTCCTCGACAATCTCCGTCTATGATTTGATTTCTTAAGCTTAGCCTGATTCGCTTGACCTTAGAATCGGCTACCCTCAATAAACGATAACCCAGGCACTATACCATTACTGAGGGACGTTACAGGAGACTAGAGGCGTTCAGTCTTATCACGGCTAAGGTGATCCCTGAACGGTTGGCTATAGGTAGCGCTTATTTAGCCAACTCAGTAAAGACACTTACCGGGGGAGCTACGCAGTCACAAGAAAAGCTGCCAATAGGCCAAGTAGACACAGAAGACTGCAGTGCTTGCATAGACGGAAAAAGCCATAGGGCTACTGAGTCTCATACCTAGGTTTGGGTCCAAAGTCGGATTGTCAGTTGGCCATTGACAAGACGGCGATCGGAAAGGTTTTTCTCTTAGCAGTTCTAATCGAAAGGCATTGCAGAAAACCTGTATGATTGAACGGACTCCACTTATCCGAGCGATCCACAGGTCCTGAAGTTAATTCCGGAAGGGCCATGTGTCAGATGATCCCTGAGTGGAGAAGGGAGCTCTCTTAACGGTCGGAGTAGGGATGGGTGTCGTTGGCTTTATAATTCTACTTAAGTAAACGCGAACGGCACTCTACTCTGATAACCAACGATCCTCTCGAGAAGACTTGAATTCAGTGAAGCTCTGGCATAACGATATTAAGTTTTATCATTTGATTCAATTATTTTATCTTTACCTTCTGTGAACTTTGCGTTGAGTCTTTTGGTGCAGTCGCAACCTTAGGATCCATCTTCCTATAGGGTGCCCCCGTTACAGAGGGTCAAAAGCGACAGGATGGAGCTAACATAACAAGTAATGGAATCCAAACAGGAAGGAACAAGAGATCGCTACTACTATACAATTCCAGTAGGTATAGCAGGAGGATAGCGATACCCAAATGGGTAGAAGCAAGGAGGGGTAGTGATAAGCGAAACAAGGAAAGAATAACCAGTTAGGAAGTCATAATCAAATAGGAAGGGACAACCAAATAGTAGCGCTTATCAGGTATAAACCCAAATAAGTAATAACCAACATCAAGTCAGTAGTAAATGTAGAAACATACTAGGATTCCGTTACATTCCCCTTAAAAGAAATAAAACAAACAAAACAATAAGGAATATCCTAAAGGGCTTAATGACCAACCCGCCTTTGGAGCATTCCACTCAATTTCAAAACATATAACTTAATCAGTAAACATATATACATCACTGGTGTCACGACCTTACACCTTTATATGCCCCAGAGTAGCGAAGACAATACTATGAAGCAGTTAGCTTTCCATCACAGATTCGTCCAAGGTAGAGAGTGTTGTGCTGGTATCGGATTCTGAGTAGTCTGAGTCTTGAAGGGGTTTCCAAAATCTGTCAGGGTCAAGCTCAGGTGAGAGGGGGGCATAGTCTGGTTTCTGAAGTGTCCAGGCAGGGAAAATCTCGCCATGGGACCAAGGGAGTCTGAAGGGTATAGATTCTTTGTAAGTATCGAACCAGTAGGATCTGATGAGGGTGCTGGCGCCTTCTAGGTTGTAGAGGGGTTCCCATGTTGCTTTGATTTCGTCATAGCCTTTCCAATGGATCAAGAACTGTCTCTTTCTGCGATAGATTCGATCTTTGAGGATCTTCTCTATTTCCCATTGCTCTTGTCCACTAGCATCGATGGTGACATGCTCTTTGGATATGGGTTCAGGTGTTCCTGGGAAGGCGAAGGGGTTTGGTCTTAGGTAAATGCGAAGATAGCTGCCATGGATCCATGGGTGGATTCCTGCTATCACTGGAGGGAGTATGAGTTTGTAGTTGTTGTGTCTGTCAGGTCCTTCGCTCACTGAAAAAGGTCCTAACCATGGTCCAACTAGCTTGTGATTTCGTCCAACCTTATGGACATAGGGTGCTGACTTGAGGATAACTTCAGTTTCGTTAGGGATGATTGGGGGTCCCTCCTTTCTTCTGTTTTCGCTGGAGGTGGTTTGGCGTGCTCTGGCCTTCTTGAGAGCATCTCTGGCAAGTTGTTGATTTTTCATGATATGTGAAGCAATCTCGTCTGCTGCTGGTAATGAAGTGGGGAGAACTCTGACGCTGGGGAGGAGGTTTGGTAGTCTGCCAAACGTATTTTCGAAGGGGGAGAGTTCTGTGCTATCGCTGGGAGCTGCATTGATTGCAGTCTGGACATGAGGTAGGTGGTGAACCCACTTGGTTCCTAAAGGGTTGACATAGTTCCTAAGGCATTGGCGAACAGTTCTGATTCTTTGCTCAGTCTGTCCATTGGTCTGGTGATGGTAAGCTGTAGCCATGTTGAGATCAACATTGAGATTTGCCATAGGCTGTGTCCAAAAGCATGAGGTAAACTTGGGGTCTCTGTTAGGGACTAGGAACGTAGGGAAACCATGAATGGAGAAGACTCACTCAATGAGGGTGTGAGCTGTTTCGATAGCGGTGATGTTCTGGGAGACTTGTATGAGGTAGGTGAAGCCTCTGAACCGATCCAAGACAACCATGATGAGCTCAAGCTTGGAATCGCTAGAGAAGAGTCCTGCAAAGTCAATTGCAAGGTACGAGAATGGCTGCCTGGGGACAGGGAGGGGGGTGACTGATCCTTCAGGGACAGTGGTAGCCTGCTTGTTGAGCTGGCATAGGTGGCATCGGCGGACATAGTCTTTGAAATCGTTCCTCATGGAGAGCCAGTAGAAGTGTCTTGAAGCATATTCAAAACATTTCTGCCAACCCATATGTGCCATTTGTGCATGGGTAATGCGCACAATTTCACTTCTGATGTTAGCACCTTGATAGCTTGCTTCATAGGGGACATAAGGATAGTCTCTACGGTCATCCTTCCCCTTTCTGACGAGAACTCCATCATACAAGAGCCAGTCAGGGTGGTCGATAGCCTTGGTAACTACCTCAAGGAGAGGGTCATTCTGGGTAGCATTTTGAATGCAGGAGTACCATTTTCCTTTCATGTAGTTGGTAAGCTGAAAAGCGCGAAGGTCA
>QFET01000149.1:23762-63486 GCA_003316355.1 Tuber calosporum | reverse complement strand
AATGGAAGAACTAGGTGGCACAGAGACTACAGGTTCCTTGCGAATAAAGTTGCTAACTTCAAAAGCACGAATGCCTACGAAAGGGTCCCGACTAGCCGCTGGACACGACTTGTATGCATTAGAGGATTTCATAATTCCAGCCCAAGGGCAACGGCTGGTAGAAACAGGAATTGCCGTTGTACTGCCACCGGGAACATACGCGCGCTTAGCACCGCGCAGTGGAATGGCCGCCAAATATGGGATCAGCATTGGCGGAGGAGTAATAGACCCTGATTATACTGGAGAAGTCAAGGTTATCATAATGAATCATGGAAACCAAGATTGCCAGGTTCGCAAAGGGGACCGAATGGCACAAATGTTCATTGAGAACATACACATGGCCGAAGCAATAGATGTTGACAGACTAGCTGAAACTGTCAGGGGCAAGGGCGGATTCGGAAGCACGGAGGTATCACCCAGACGATCAGCTGCAACAAAGACCCAGGTAGTGGTTGCATACTTGCAAGCGGACCAGGCCGAAAACGAGTTTCTTGATGAAACGGATTTTCAAGCAAAACAAGTCAAAGGAATACTCCTAATGTCTAATGCTATAATATCCAAGGTCGATATTAGGAAATACGACCAAACATTATTAAAAACCATCAAAGAGGCAGGAGAGGACGATCAAGACTGGCAGGAACGCAAGCAAGATTTGGAAACGTTAACAAATGAGGGCAAACCATTACCAAGTCACTGGGCAGTAACTGAAGGACTGATATACTATAAGAATCGCTTATACATTCCAGACAACGAACAGCTGCAGACAACTATAGCCAAAGGCTGCCACGACTCCAAGGTAGCGGGACACTTTGGACAGGAGAAGACTCTAGAAATTGTTACCAGGGACTTTTATTGGAAAGGACTGACAGCATGGATAAATGACTAGGTACAGTCATGCGATGAATGTCAACATAATAAATCCCCACGACATGCGCGGTTCGGTTTACTGCAGCCCTTGGAAGTCCCGTTCGCAGCCTGGTCATCAATATCGACAGACTTCATCACACAACTACCAGAATCACAAGGAAGAACTCAAATTATGGTAGTTGTTGATCGATTTACAAAGATGGCTCACTTTATAGGGTTGGAAAACAACGCAACGGCTAAGGATGTTGCGAATGTATTTCTGCGAGAAGTCTGGAAGCTACATGGACTTTCGGCAGAAATTATCTCAGACATGGACGCAAAATTCTCGGGAGAATTCTGGGAATCGCTCTGCAAAAGTCTGGGAATAAAACGAAAAATGTCAACAGCATACCATCCGCAAACTGACGGACAAACTGAAAGGACCAACCAAGTGCTGGAAGGATACCTAAGAAACTTTGTCAATTATGATCAGAACGACTGGTATCAGCTGTTGCCGTTGGCCGAGCATGCCTACAATAACTCAGTCACAAACGCACATGGCATGTCCCCATTTTATGCCAACTATGGGTTCCACTCACAAACAGAATGGATGAAAGAACGCGAAGCCCAAAATCCTGGAGCAGGAATCTATGCCCACTGGATGCAAACGATCCATCAACAAGCCAGAGAGGCCTTAGAGCAAACACGGGAAAACATGAGCAGATATTACGATCGCAAAGCAAAACAACAACCTGACATAAAAATAGGGCATCAGGTTATGCTCAATGCACGAAATATCCGCACTAAGCGACCGTCAAAGAAACTTAGTCCCAAACTCTATGGCCCTTTTAAGGTATTGGACAAGAGAGGAGAACTCGCTTTCAAACTGCAAATATCGCCACGATGGAAGATACATCCGATATTCCATGTATCACTGTTGGAACCATACCGCATATCGAAACGACTGGCCCGAGAACAACCCCCCAGAGAGCCGGAAGAAATAGATGCGGACTTAGAATGGGAAATCGAAAGGATAGTGAAGAGTGAAATAATCTCTTACACTAGAAGGGTTCGCGGTCGAAATCGACAAATGCGTGAACTACGATATTTCGTGAAGTGGACAGGGTGTTCAGAAGACGAGAACACATGGGAGCCACCGGAGCATTTAGAGCGGGCAAAGGATTTAGTGGAGGAGTTTCATAGGGAAAATCCAGATATGCCAAAGCGGGCAGATGTTGAATAACTTGGGAAAGGTTTTCCTAGTGTGGACCACCAAACGCATTAGGTTTTTCACCCTACCAAATTGAGTTCAAAAAAGGATACTTTGTATTATATATTTCGTTTGTTATGGAAAAACAGAAGGCAGGGTAACCTGAGAACTGACCAAACGGTTCGATACGAACCTTTGGAGGAGGGAGCTCGTGTTAGGCACATAACTCCCATGAGGGCCCAGAAGAGCAGCTTGAGAGCTCTGGGCCTGAAACTCCACAGACTAATACCCCCCTCCGGCCCCGACGTTGGCCCCGGACAACAGCAGTGGCGCCTTGTGCAGTGGCTCGCAATCATAGAAAGAAGAAATATTGGAACCTTTCTCGTAACCCCATATACGTCGTCGCCGTCCGTACGACCGGATCCTGTCCGCAGGGTATATAAGAGGACATCTCTGGCTACGTCTGGGAAAAGGAACCAAGCGATTCCGTCAAGAACTCGCGGAGTTACCTCCCACTGAAGTCAAGAGAACAAAACAATGTCTGGAAGCCTAGGAGGGAGTGGTATTCGGGCTATTCCGTAGAGAATAGTACTGAACCCCAAATGAATGCCTATCATAGGCAAGCAAGCCTATCGGAACATGGCGATAAGGAGAGGCAGTCCAGCACGAATTGGTATTGGACCGATCGTCAAAGACTAGTCATCCTGAAAGCCAGCGGCAAGACCGGGTGAACCGGAACGAAGCCGTATTGGTCGATACCCAAGTTGGCCCCTTGGTGTTCTAAGAAACTATTGGCAAGTTCCAAACTGGACGGCCATAGTTTGAATAGCAGGACGACGGCTGTTATCTCTTACCGGGAAGGTGTGAACACCCTCGGAGAAAGAAGAGCTCTGATCACGCCATTAGCTGTGCGGGGAAAAAACTTTCAGGATCGAAGGGGGTTCGCTGTTGGATTTTGTTGTGAAAATTGTTAGTAGATACTTGGTTGTAAGGAGAACGGATGTAGTCCGCGAACACTCAGACGCGGGATATAAATATCGAAATGCCTCCCGAGCTTTAGCCATCATCAAGCAACGGAGAAGAGATCTTATCAATATCATACGTTCTACCTTGAAATCTTGAGCCTTCCTAGACAATCTCCGTCTACGATTTGATTTCTTAAGCCTAGCCTGATTCGCTTGACCTTAGAATCGGCTACCCTTAACAGGTTCTTCTTCTTGCTGCCACCCTGGTACTCCTAAATCTTGCCATCTTCAGCGATTGATAGGCCTCATTTCGCAATTCCTGGTGTCTGTTTAGGAAGTCATGGGAGACAGGCACCTGGGTGTTTCTGACTCTCATGGTCGCCAGCATATGGTAATCTCGTCCATACACTCCTTTATATGGTGATATGTTCCTGACATCAGAATTTCTTGTGTTCTCGTAGGCTGCTAACTTGGGAAGCGCAAATAACTCTTTGTTCTGGGACTTGTTAACAACCTTACTTAAGGCGGTCTTAGATTCTCTAATCTTTCTCACAACTTGGCCCTTGGTTTTGCGGTATCAAGGTACTGCATTAATGTTCTCCATGTCCAAAGAATTCTTGCTTTGAGCCTAGATTCGTGATCTAAAATGTGGGTCAGCATCGCTGATAAACGAATAGGGAACTCCATGTGGAGTGAAAATAAGGTGCCGGAGGAGGGTGTGGGTCTCTATCGCTTGACTACTTGAATGTGTAGGAATTAACCAAATGAATCCAACCGCCGTATCCACCTCTACTAGTACTATGTCGTACTTGTTGTTTCTAGACTTGTCAAATAGTCATGCAAAGTAGATAGCGTCGGAGGTGAAAACTAGGAGAGTACTGGCATAGACTGTACCAATCCTACAGCTAGCTTGTTGCGTACCATATTCCTTTGGCAGATATCGCATTGCCGAACATAGTCACGAAAGGTGTTCCTCAACTCAGCCCAGAATATCTCTTCAGTAGTATAGCATAGGTTTCTATCTGCGCTGTGATGTCCTCAGAGGTGAATTTCATCAATAAGATCTCCCTGCCCTTGATCCCATTCACTGCATCCCCCTTAGGTATATATAAGTAATCTTGACCACCCTGGTCGTTGCATACATTAGTCTATCGCTGATCCTATAGTGGGATACCATGCCACCTCTCCCTTTGTTGCTAGCATCAGAACCATGCTTGTACAGGTCATCGTTCCTTTAGGCTTCTACCATCTGTCTTCCCCATAGATAACTCATCCCTGCCACCACAGCTGCCAAATCCCTTTTATCCTGAACTCGCTCCAGGTGTGGTACTTCCTCATCCTCGTCCTTGTAAAGCTCATATAGGGTACTCTAGTGGTGAGGGAGGGTAGGTGACCCGATGACTGGTTGCAGCCTTGGTTGGCTGATTGCCGTATTGGAGTAGAGGGGTCATTTAGGCTCTGTAGCCTGCTGGTGGTAAGGACTCTCCTGGGTCTCGTATTTAGAATTTATATCTACTAGTTGCTCATTAAATCGTCACCTGATGGTATCCAGGTCCAGTTCTGGCAGCGGAGGTAGCAAGATTCTATTCCTTTCTTCATAGGTAGAGAGTAGTTCCAGTAGAGCTATCTTGTCTCTGTGCATCTCGTCCTCATGCATGGTACACTGCCGATCATAGCATGCACTCCAGTGCATGACTGCATGGTTTCTCTCATCATCGGTGATTTCTATGGTGACTTTATCTCCCCAATCGTTTACTGCCATGATAGAACAATTAGAGTTGTCAGATGGTAGTGGTTCTTTAATAGGATGTGGTTCAAAGCGCAACATGTTTATGGAGGTGAAAGGTATGTTGTGGTGGTTTGAATCCAATTCGTTGGTAGGGTCTTGAGCGTAGTTTGTTGCTGGATCAAATTGCTCATAAAGACGGGAAATAGCGTCTGCTAAATCACTTGCTTTCCTAGGCCTATAACACATCTTTGCCTTGAATTTTCCAGGATGGGTTCGCCACCTCAGCCGTTTGCGTGAGGGGTTCTTGGGTGTCTTCAGGGACAACAATGGTGGGTGGTCGGTTATGGTCATAAATTCATGCCCTGGAAGAATAGGATCAAAAGACGTTAAGGCATCCATAATTGCAAGTGCGTCCTTGTCTGTAGTTCCATATTTCATCTGTGAGTGGGTCAATGTCCTGCTGTTCAATGCTGCAGGCCTCGCAGTTTCAGGTGTGTCTCCTTTTCGTACTCAGGCTCTGACCACTGAGTCAGAGGCATCAATTCGTAGGCCATTTATTTTGTCCTGAGGTGTAGTTGATTGGTCTCATGACTTGATTCTGTTTGGCGGTCTACTTCACATTCTCGATGTATTGATCATGTGTAGGTGTCTAGACGAACTCCTCATTTCCAGTAAGATCAGTCAAGGATGCTGTTATTACTGCGATATGTGGTAGCAATTAGCTAATGTAGTTTACCCATACTAGGAACTCATAAAGTTGCTTATTATTCTTCGGTGTTTCCCACTCCACAACCCTTCTGATCTTTTCCGGGGATGCTTTAAGCCCCTTGTTATCAATGACGTGGCCTAATACTTGTAATTCCTTTGCAAAGAAGTCTGACTTCTTTCTGCTTGCAAAGAAATGTCCTTTTTCCAACCTGTCATAGACCGCTTTAATGTGTTTCAAGTGGTCAGACTCTGAATCAGAGAGTATGAGTATATCGTCAATATATACCCACACAAATTCTCTTAGGTAATCTGGGAGTAGACCAGACTAGATCCTCATGAAACTTCCTGGTACATTCATATCTCCTTGTAACATAACTATGCTAATGAAACCTCTGAAGGCTGTTTAGAAACTGTTATATTTGACATCGTCAGGGTGAACCCTGATTTAAAAGTAGGCATCGCTTAGGACGATCTTGCTACTGATTTGTGCCCTTCCTAATGCATCGAGTATTCTCATTTAGTTCGGAATAGGTTCAACATCCACCTGATTATTGTCTTTTCTTGCTGTAATGTCCGCTTGACATTTGATCGTGACATAAGTCTTCCTTTTGACTGACACAAACATAGGTGATGCTCTAGGCACTACTACTCTTTCGATGACTCCCTCTCGCACTTTGTGCTCTAGAGAGGCCTGGAGTAGAATCCCGTACTTCTCGGCTTCTGAGTATGTTGGCATCGTCTTCAGATTATATGGATCCTTCCATCTGATTTGCAGGTTGATCTTCCAGAAAGTTGGTAACCTTTTCTGGAATCTCATCTTGGAATACCTTCAGGTATTGTTCTATTATCTCTCTCTGCCTGTCACAGCTGCTCGAATTCTGGCACTTGTTGGTTTGCAATTGACCCATATCTTAGGTTCTGGAATGTGCATCCACAGCTTTCCACATTTGACTGAAGCTTTATTTCACGATAGGAATGGATTTCAATCTTGGTATTGTACTAGGCTAAGTTTCCCAACATCGTTCTATTGCCAGTAGTCTTCATCTTCCCAATTGCTATGTTGACCTTGCATTCTTTCTTGGATTCAGATCGTGACCCTTTCATAGCCATGTTAATAGCTGCAGGAGTTGCCATTTTTCTACATGGGATTTGATATGTATTGAAAATGGTGGCGCTCTATAGGTCTGTTCCTAAGGTTCTTGTATCAAATAGGACTCTAGCATAATTGCCGTTAATCAGGTTACTTTCTTCCAATGCTGAATGACTCTTATCATTCTTTGGTAGCGTGTTCTGTGGTCATGCATTGGTCTTGACTTCTATGGCGTTGACATATATTTCATCTTCACTGCAGGTTTCTTTAACCAGATTCGATGATGTCTCCTTCTTGGCTGTCTTTCCTTTGCCTTTGTGGCTTTTGTTGGAACTATCCTTGGCCATTTTTCCATTACCGCCACAGGTAAAGCATGCCCCGTTTTCTCTAGAAGTCTTTGTTTTGCTAGATTCCTTTTTCTTCTATTGAGGTGTGTTGTCCTTCTTGGAGTTGTCATCCTTGTATCGATCCTTCTGCTTATGCTTTCCATAGGATCCTGTATCGTGAATGATGGCTTTTACGCTATCTGCCTTGGATATAGTAGTTTGGATTGTTTTGCTAGAATTATACCATGTTTCGACATCTCGCCTTAGCCTAGAGTGCATATATTTGAAGAACCTTTGAATGAAGACATATTCAGAAATGGTGCCTTCTGGTAATTGTGATCGTTATATCAGGACGTCTGTTGCCACACAGGGGGTGCACTGCGTCTTCCCATTCTTGACTTGCTCAAGCCCCTGGCATCGTTTGTAAAGGTTATCCTTTTGCCTGGATGACTGGAATTGTTCTCTTAACTAATCAATAAGCTGATCTCTGGTCAAGTCTTCAGCATAGATTTCGGCTGCCTGGACAGCTGCTTCCTGAGCTCCCCCATCTGTGTACAGTGTCCAATAGTTTCCTGCTGCATATTTTTTGGAGTTAACTAGAGGTAGTCTTAGATATAACTGTACTGACTGGTACCAACGATCGAACCATTCTGGCTTAAGGTCGTCTGCTTCACCACTGAACTTCTTTGGTGTAGGATCCATGATGCTAAGCTTTGGTGAAGTTGCTGGTGATGGCTCTATACCCTTAGGAGCATCACTAGGTCCTGGATTCGATATATCATCAGAATTACCAGAGCTATTGGAGCTCCCTTCGCTGTCTAAGCTGCTAGGGTCATCCTTGAGTGCTGCTGCTTGCTTCCCCTTCAATCCCTTTGGTGTACTGTGGAACTCTCGTGAAGTTCTCACTTTTTCTTAGACTAGTTCTTTCACCGATTCTGCTAGCAATTGCTTTGCTTGGTCTTGTAATAACTCTATTCCTACTTCATCAACTTATAAGCTTGATGCCATGGATTGTTCCCCTTTGGTACTTGAACTACCTTTCTTTTTCCTAAGTTCCAGTTAGAGGATCTGCTTACCTAACCTAGTCTGAAGCCTCACATCACCTATCCTGGGTAACTACTTGTAACTTGAGGTTTTCTAAGCTCTGCCTGCTTCTAACTCAACTACGGGTTGGAGTTGACAAAGGTGTAACGCCTCCCTGGGTGTATCAGACACCAAGAGGAATGCATCTCGGGAATTTATAACGATAGTAACTCTGATTCCAAAGTGTTGGAACTTCATGTGAGCAAGACTACCGTAGAGTTAGATAAGTTGTTTAACAAACCTCAATTGCTATATTGCTAGCTTTGCTGAGTCCTTGATTTACTTAATGTGGTTTCGTGCTGACATAAAAGTAGTAACTGCTTAACCTGATATATTGAAAACTCTCTCTGTCGAAGTCTGCCCTGTCTAAGCTTCAGAGGTGCAGTCTTAAATACATGATATCACTTTTCCAAAGCTTTCCATATCCTTAGTTTTGATTGCCAAGCAGCGGATATAACCAAGCTCCATGTAACGGAATCCTACTATGTTTCTACTATTACAACTAACATGATATTGGTTATTACTTATTTGGGTTTATACCTGATAAGCGCTACTATTTGGATGTCCCTTCCCACTTGGTTTTGACTTCCTAACTGGCAATTTCCTTCCCTTTTTCGCTTATCACTACCGCTCCTTGCTTCTACCCATTTGGGTTTCGCTATCCTCCTGATATACCTACTGGATATGTATAGTAGTAGTCATCTCTTGTTCCTTCATGTTTGGATTCCATTATTTGTCTTGTTAGCTCCATCCTATCACTTTTAACCCTCTGTTTTCGGAATATGGTTAACTTAGTATGTTGCCTCTGTTGGTATATTTGTTGGACAGGATGTTAGGGTTTTTGTTAGGTTGTACTAGCTACAATCTTTTGTATTTAAAGAGCCTGCAATCCCTTAAGGATTCGTACTCTCAAGCCTCACAGGACTTTCAACTTTAATACTACAAGTCAAACGGTCACTCTATTAGTTCCTTACCTTTTACCTTGTATATTGAAAACTAATCCATCGATGCTTCTCCCCCTATTCTTTTTAGTATCTTTAGAGTCCCTTTGACATTCTCGAGATACTTGTTACTAGGTAACATTTTTTGACTTAGACTCATGTATATCTTTGATCTGCGGCAGAGGACTGAACACCCTTCGCATATCTTGACCCTGCTGTACTAGTACACTTCCCTGCTTATAAGAAGGCCTTGAGCAGACTCCTGGCGAGAACAGCTCACCTTAGCTAGCAACCATTTTGATTCCCAGAGATATCAGAAGGCACTTCACTAGAGGATCGGTAGCATCCTCCTTAGGACCCCAAAGCGAGCGCCTGTACCCCCACCTGCACCACCATCCGAGGATTCAGAACTATCTTCAGTAGATAGCAGCAGCAGTGGAGAAGAGGACCAAGACCAAGCCCAAAACTACCCCCAAGCCCAAGTTCCAGACCAAGACCAAGACCAAGCCTAACCCCAAGTCCAAGTACTAGTCCAAGAACAGCTCCACCAAGAGGTGCAAGTCCACAAACAACCAAGCTCAGAATCAGAATCAGATTCTGGTCCAGAGGACGATCCAGGACCAGCACCCCCAGCTTCGCCATCCAGACTACCTAGTCTACTAAGAGAACTAAGAGCACCAAGCTCTGCACCAGACCATTTACCATGTCCAATAAGACCACCTAGCCTACCAAGTCCAAATAGCAGTCCAAGTCCAGCACCCATCACCATGTCAGTCCCACTAGAGTGAAATAATTGTCCTAAATGGCCTGCACCATTTACATTCACAGGAAAAGCAAAAGATCAAGACCGCTTGAGAATCAACTCATGGTTCAACACACTACATCGCTACAGCGCCAACATTGGCATAACTGACAATTCCCATGAAGACTTGCAATACTATGGGGCCTATTGTTGAGAAAAAGCTCCTGATAAATTCGCCCAATATAAAGCTTTCCTAGGAGACCTCACAGTTGCTGGACTCAAACAGAACTTCGAGGCCTACTTCGTTCCTTGCACATCCACAAATACAATCCATTCACATTGGCAACAAGTCAAGCAAACTACCGGCGGAAAAACAGCTCATATTACTCATAATGTAATCAGACTTGAGACCTTGAGAAACGCTGTCCCCCCAGAAAGAATTTCAGACTATTCAGAGAAGCAGAGACTCCTAGATGCCATGAATATCAAGCTCAAGCGAGAAGTGAAACCACACATCACTTCTGACACCTCCCATGACCAGCTAGTAGAAATAGCGGAAAAGCGAGATGCAATTGCCTAAACTACATGGCTCTATAGACAGTGTAAAGGAAATGCAACATCTAAGCACCTAAGGGCCCCCAGAACAGTACCCCGCAAAAGGAACCAGGGTTCTCCAAAAATACCGCTTAGCATTCAAGAGTATCCAAGGCTGAGAAGGATAGGCTCAGAAGAGACAATGACTATTACTATTGAGGAAAACTTGGACACTACTCCAATAACTGCTTTGAGAAGAAGAAGGATTGGAATACCCAACAGCGAGGAAATGGAGGCCCAGGAGGATCAAGGAAACCCCAGAATGTCAGGAGAATATACAACACCCAGGAATACGATCCTAATACAACGGTATCAGTTGCAGTTAGCACAAACCATGCAGGACCTAGTGGATCTCAATCCCAAGCCCTCCAACCATAAACCAGAGTCAATGGCCACAAAGCAAAGGCACTATTCGATTCAGGAACTACAAGAGACAACTTGATATTAGGAAAGTTTGTCACTACCCACCAAATCCCTACTAGAGTCCTCAAGACTCCTATCAACTTGAAGATTGCAGTTAAATGATCACACTCTGCAATCAAGAATGTTGCAAAGCCTGTCATACAGATTGACAAAGAAAGCGGCGATATCTCTGAAGCCCTAGTCTGTTCCCTGGACAACATTGATATCTTCCTTGGAATGCCTTACCTTTCTGCACACCACGCTATTAGAGATTGCGGATAATCTATTATCTCCTTCCCTGGCCAGAGGACGGCAGGTTTACCATCTTTGAGAGATGTCAACCACCACATCCCGATGAAAGACACAATTTCGCACTATTATCCGAGATTCATCACATTCTCTGACAAGATCATGGCTGCAAACTGAGACTTAATCGCAGACTATAAAGTCAAACGGATCATTTATCCAAGCGAGGTACACAACTATGTGAACTGAGTCCCAAAATAGATACCGGGTGAAGGGGTTGAGGTACTAGCGGACCTTCTGCCCAGGACCGATGTTACCATCAAGGACTATGGAGTGATTTCCAACCAAGCCATGATACTAAGAACTGTTGCCAGAGCTAAGTTCAGATCCACCATAGCCCTGGCAAACTGGTAATTCCAAACTCGAGTTCTCCCCTGCGATGAGAAACACAATACCATGAAGATACCCTTTGAATCCGTTCCAAGCAGAGTTATGCTTCAAGGAGATGCCAACGCCCCTGCTACAGCTATGAGAGTTAAAGAGTTTGTCCTAGATTGATTAATTGGAAAATTCGTTTGGGCATACATGGATGACATTATTATTTGCTCAGAAACAGTTAAGGACCATATTTTGCACATCAGATCAGTCTTATGAAAACTAAAGTAGCACCATATCAAAGCATTGCCAGCAAAGAGCAAATTCTTCACCACTAAGCCCTAACTTAGAGGACATGTTATACATGTGAGAGGAATTCATGCTAAACCTGAGAAAATTAGATCCATCCAAGACTGGCCTACACCAATCTCGAAAAAGGCAGTTCAGACCTTTCTTGGCCTTGTGATATACCCTGCACAATTCCTTCCACACCTTGCCTCCACCACTGCCCACCTCGCGGACCTAATTTCCCAAGATGTGTTTGAATGGCAACCAGTTCATGAGGAAGGCTTCAAACAGGTTAAGCGCCAGGTTAAGGAGGCAATTCCGCTCCACCCTAGCTCATATGAGACATCAGCTGATTTAATATACCTCTTTACTGATGGATCTAAGGTTCGATCAGGAGTAGGTGTTGACCAAGGACCTTCCCCTGAGAAAGCTTACCCTGCCGCATTCCACAGCAGAAAGTTTGGAACAAGTTAGCTGCACTACCTTGTCTATGAATTGGAACTAATGGGCATTGTGGATGCTATTGAGGCATGCTATCTGATTCTTATGGCACTAGGTTCAGTGTTATGTCTGACAACAAGGCACTTTACTTTTTACTGAAGCAGACTGACCTACCCTACCGTCAAACTAGATATTGCATGTTCCTTCAATCTTATGATTTCGATATCATACACAGACCTGGCAAAGTCAATGTCCTTCCAGATGCACTATCAAGGATCTATGAAGACACCCCACCTGAAGGAGACCAAATACTTGAAGACCCTTCAGAAAAGAAACATATCAAGACCTCCTCCTTCGCCATGAACTGTAACGTCTCCCAGGGTGTTTCAGGCACCAAGACGAATGTGTCTCCTTAATTTATAATGATAGTAACTCAAATCCCAAAGAGTGGGGACTTCTTATAACCGGTATTGGTTACGATTGCTAAGGCTGACAAGGCAAACGGAAACTAGCAGGGCTAGTAAAGGGTTAGTTTGTTTTGTTATTGGTTTCAAGTATCGTTTGATACTTAGTTTATTTTGTTATTGGTTTCAAGTATCGTTTGAATCATAGTTTGTTTTACGTTGGGTTTCATGTATCTGGCTGATACCCAATATGTTTTATGTCCTGTTTCATATATCGGGATGATACATATTTTATTTGCAGTACCGTTTAGGTCTATGAGGCATTTGTTTGATTGGAGGACTTTACAAGCGGAGCTTGGTTATGTCCGTTGATTGGAAATCAAATGGAAGAAGATGGAAAGCTTTGGAAAAGCGAGATCATGTATTTAAAGACTTTCCCTCTGGAGCTTAGACAGGGCAGACTTCGACAGACAGAGTTTTCAATATACTGGAATGTGCAGTTACTTCTTTTAAGTTCCCACGAAATCACAGCAAGCAAGTCTAAGACTTAGCAAAGCTGGCGATATAGATATCGACGGCTGTTAAACAACTTATCGAGATCTGCAGTAGTACTGCTCACTTAAAGTCGCGACAGTTGGGGACCTGAGTCACTATCGTTATGCCTTACCGAGACACATTCCTCTTGGTGCCTGATACACCCAGAGAGGCGTTACATTTTTTTAACTTCAACAAGTAGTTGAGTTAGAACCAGGCAGAGGTTAGGAAACCTCAGACTTGCAAACAGTTGCCCAGAATAGGTGACGAGCGACTTCAGACGAGGTCAGGTAAGCAGATCCTGCGACAGGAACTTACCAAAAAGAAAAGCAGTCAGAGCACAAAAGGCGAACAATCCATGGCATCCAGCTTCAAAGTAGACGAAGCAGGATGACAGTTATACCGAGACCAAGCAAAGCAACTGCTAGCGGAATCAGCGAAGGAACTAGCCAATGAGAAAGCGAGAACTCCAGGAGAGTTCCCTGGTACGCCAAAGGGAGTGAAAGGAAAGCAAGTAGCAAGACCTAAGGACGATCCAAGCAGCTCAGAGAGCGAATAGAGCTCAGATAGCTCTAGTGATTCAGACGATATATCGAATCCAGGACCTAGTAATGTGGCAGTGGCTTGAGAGCCAATACGTGCAACTACTGCGAAGCTTAGCATCAAGGTTCCTACACCCAAGAAGTTCATTGGTGAAGGAGAGTACCTTAAACCAGAAGCGTTCGATCGTTGGTACTAGTCAGTCCAGTAATACCTAAGACAACACGGAGTCAACTCCTAAACAGACGGAGCGGGAAACCATTGGATACTGTACACAGAAGGGAGAGCTCAAGAAAAAGCTTTCCAGGAGGCAGAAAACTATGGCGAAGACTTAACCAGAGATCAGCCTATTGATTGGTAATGAGAACGAATCCAGTCATCCAGACAGAAGGATGACCTTTACAAATGATTCCACGAGATTCAGCAAGTCAAGAATGGGAAGATGCAGCTCATCACATCGGCGGCTACAGACCCGTTGATGTACCGACCACGACTACCAGAAGGCACCATTTCCGATTATGCCTTCATCCAAAGGTTCTTCCCATGTATGCACACTAGGCTAAGGCAAGATGTCGAAATATGGTATGATTCAAGCGAAACAATCCAGACCACGATAGCCTATGCAGAGAGAGTCGATGCAATCCTCCACGATACAGGAGCCTTTGGAAAGGAAAAGCAGAAAGATCAATACAAGGAAGACAACTCCAAAAAGGACAAGAGGCCTCAATGGAAGAAAAAGGAATCAAGCAAAACGAAGACTCCAAGAGAAAAGGGAGCATGCTTTGCCTGGGACGTAAAGGACATATGGCAAAGGATTGTCCCAACAAAAACGACAAAGGCAAAGGAAAGACACCCAAGAAGGAGATATCATTGAATCGAGTTGAAGAAGCCAGCAGCGAAGATGAAGTATATGTCAATGCCTTAGAGGTCGAGACCAATGCATCAGCTAAGAATACGCTACCCAAGGGTGATAAGAGACACACAGCATTGGAAGGAACGATCCTGATTAACGGCAAACAAGCGAGAGTCCTATTTGATACAGGAACAATAGGAACTGACCTATTAAGCGCAACCTTTGTCACTACACATGGAATTCCATGTACCGAAATGGAAACTCCTGCTACCATTCATATGGCTATGAAAGGGTCACGATCTGAATCCCAGAAAGAATGCAACGTCAGCATAGCAATTGGGAAGATGAAGACTACTGGAAATAGAATGATGGTGGGGAACTTAGCCAAGTACTATGCCTTGAGTGGAATGCTATTCCTATCGCGAAACAAAGCATCAGTCGAATGTGGAAAACTGAAGATTCATTTTCCTGACCATAAGATATAGGTAAACTGCACACCAACAAGTGCCAGAATTCGAGCAGCTGTGACAAGCACAGAGGAGATAATGGAACAGTAACCAAAGGTATTCCCAGATCCGATTCCTGAAAGGTTACCACCCTTAAGGAAGATCAACCACCGAATCAGATTGAAGGATCCAGAGAATCTGAAGACGATGCCAACACACTCAGTACCAGAAAAGTACGAGATTAAACTCAAGGCATGCCTGGACCAGAGACAGCGAGAAGGAGTTATCAGGCAAGCTGAAGTGCCAGGAGCAGCACCGATGTTTGTGTCCGTCACAGGAAAGACTGATGGCAGGATCAGATGTCTAGCAGACCTTACAGCAAGAAATGACAATACTCAGAAGGATGATGAACCTATTCCAAACCAAAGGAGATTACACAATGCATTGGGAAGGGCATGATACAGAAGCAAGATCGACCTAAGCGATGCCTACTTTCAAACCAGGGTTTATCCTGACGATGTCAAATATAACAGTTTCAAAACACCCTTCGGAGGTTTCGTAAGTAAAGTTATGTTACAAGGAGACATGCATGTGGCAGGTACATTTATGAGGATCATGTCAAACCTACTCGCCGACTACCTGGGAGAATTCGTGTGGGTGTACATCGACGATATACTCATATTCTCTGATACAGAGTCTGACCACTTGAAACACATTGAAGCGGTTTGTGACAGGTTGTAGAAGGCGGAGTTCTTTGCGAGCAGAAAGAAATTAGACTTCTTTGCAAAAGAATTACTAGTACTAGGTCACGTAATCGATGACAAGAGGCTTAGAGCATCCCCTGAAAAGGTCAAGAGGATTGAGTGGTGGGAAACACAGAAGAATAAGAAACAACTTCTGGAGTTCTTAGGATTGGTAAACTACATTAGCCAGTTCCCACCACATATTGCTACTATAACAGCACCCTTGACGGATCTTACCGGAAATGAGGAGTTTGTCTGGACACCTACACGTGATCAATGCATCGAGAATGTGAAGGAAATCGCCAAACAGAATCAGGTCATGAGACCAATCAACCACACCTAAGGACAAAAGATATGGCTCATTACGGATGCCTCTGATTCAGGGGTAGGAGCTTGGGTAGGACAAGGAGAGACACTGGAAACGGCGAGGCCTGAGGCATTGCACAGCAGGAAATTCAGCCACTCATAAATGAATTACGGAACTACCGATAAGGAGTTACTCGCAATTATGGATGCCCTAACCTCCTTTGATCACATTCTTTCAGGGTATGAATTTATGATCATAACTGATTACCAACCATTGGTATACCTGTAGGCAGCCAAGAACCCCTCACGCAAGCAGCTGAGGTGGCGAACCCATTTGGGAAAATACGAGGCAAAGATATGTTATAGGCCCGGGGAGGGAAACTATTTAGCAGACGCCCTTTCCCCTCTTTATGGGTAATTTGATCCAGAACCAAACTACCCTCTGGACCCTACCAACGGACAAGATTCAAACCCTCACAACATACCTTTTACATCCTCAAATATGTAGCGCTTTGAACCACTTCCTGTTGAGGAACCTCTTTTATCGAATAATTCAGATTGCTCTATCAGGGCAGGAAACGATTGGCGAGACAGAGTCACCCTAGAGATTAGTGATGATGAGAGAAATCATGCGGCCATGCACTGGAGTGCATGCTTTGATCGCCAGTGTACTATCCATGAGGACGAGAAGCTTAAGGACTGGATAGTTCTACCCGAGCTAGTCTCTAACTACGAAGAAAGGAATACCATCTTGTTACCTCTGCGACCGGTATTGGACCTGGATGCTATCAGGCGACGCCTGAACGAACAACTAGGAGACATGAGTTCGCAGTATCAGGACCATGAGAGTCCTTACCAACCACTATCAAAGGAGCCTCAGCGGCCCCTCTACTCAAATGCGGCACGCGGCCAACCAAGAATTATACCAGTCATCGAGCCACCTACCCTCCCTCACCACCAGCATACTCTCTGCGAGCTTTACGAGGATGAGGAGGAGGAAGTACCACGCCTGGAGCGAGTACAGGATGAACGGGATACGGCAGCCGTAGTGGCAGAAATGAGCAGCCAATGGAGAAGACAGATGGTAGAGGCCTACAGGAATGATGACCTGTACAATCAGGCTTCTGACGCTAGCAATACTAGGAGAGGTGGCAAGCTATCCCACTATAGGATCGGAGATGGACTAATGTATGCAACGACCAGGGGTGGTCAGGATTGCTTATACATACCTAAGGGACATGCAGTGAATGGGATGACACTCAGACAGATCGTTATCGATGAGATTCATAACAGAGGACACCAGAGCGCAGATATGAACCTACGCTATGCTACAGATTACATATTCTCGCCTATGATGAGGAAAGAATTTTGACACTATGTCCGACAATGCGATTTATGCCAGAGGAATAAGGAACGCAACCAGCTACCTGATGGCGAGGCACAGTCTATGCCAGTGCCCTCAGAGATATTCACCTCCTACGCTATCGACTTTGCCGGACCATTCAACAAGTCTGGAAACAACAAGTACGATACAGTACCAGTGGTTGTCGATAGGGCGGTTGGATTCACTTGGTTTATCCCTACACATTCAAACAGTCAAGCAGTCGAGACCCTCACCCTCCTCCGGCACTATATTTTCACTCTACATGGAGTACCTACATCGATTATCAGCGATGCTGACCACGTTTTACCTCACGAATTTGGGCCAAAAGCATGAAGTCTTTGGGGATAGAACATATCAAGGCAGTACCTGGACACCACGAAACTAATGGCCAGTTTGAGAGAAAGATTAGGGAATTTAAGACCGCCTTAAGGAATGTTGTTAACAAGCGCCAGAATAACTGGTTACTTCCGCTTCCAGAGTTAGCAGCCTATGAGAATGCAGGACCTTGTGATGTCCTGAACATGTCATCATACAAAGCAGTGTATGGACGAGATTACCCTATGCTGTGGACTATCAGAATCAAAAACACCCTGGTGCCTACCTCCGATGACTTCCTGAACAGATACCAGGAACTGCGTAAAGAGGCCTACCAATCTGTCAAGATGGCGAGGTTTAGGAATACCAGGATGGCAGCAAGAAGAAGGACCACCCAGAAACCCATTGATGTGGCGAACGATTGTTATTCTGGGGAGACCTGTTCGCTACAGAATCTGGTAGAAGCAAGACACTTGAACCCAGATGGCAAGGACCCTTCGAGGGGTTCGAATACGACTCCCACACACAGAACTACACAGTTAAGATGGACGCTAGGATATACCGCCGCAAGGAAGGAGTATTTCATTGCTCGACGGTTAAGAGATTCATGGGGAACGATAACGATAGGTGCCCTGCAAGAGCCTGTGCGAAACCAGGGCCCATTCTCATTGAAGAAGTACCGTAATGGGAAGTTGAACAAGTGTTGGATCACCGCCAGCACTATGGACGAGACCAGTTCCTTATTAAGTGGAAAGCTTATGCAGATTCTGAGAACAGCTGGGAGCCTGTCGAGCGATTAGAAATCGCTATGAACCTTGTCCAGGATTGGTGGACAGACAATTGTCCAGGCAACGAGTTTCCCATCATTACGGGATATATCGAGAACGCATTCACGCCAAAGACGCCAGTTTACATAAAGTTCGCTGATGAAGGAAAGGTGGACGATGGGTTTTGGAAACCCTATTTGGAAAGCGACTATAACGAGTCTGGAGTATCGGATAACGGCGAGATTATCAAGACCTGGTTTTGATTTTTTCGCAATTACGGGGGTAATGTATTTTTTAGGTTTTAGTTTTTGTAAAGAGTTGTTTTGTTTCCGGGGTGTAACCGGTATTGGTTACTATTGCTAAGGCTGACAAGGCTAACGGAAACTGGCCGTGCTAGTAAGGGTTAGTTTGTTTTGTTATTGGTTTCAAGTATCGTTTGATACTTAGTTTGTTTTGTTATTGGTTTCAAGTATCGTTTGATACTTAGTTTGTTTTATGTTAGGTTTCATGTATCAGGCTGATACCCGATATGTTTTATGTTTTGTTTCATGTATCGGGATGATACATATTTTGTTTGCAGTACCGTTTAGGTGCATGAGGCATTTGTGTGATTAGAGGACTTTACAAGCAGAGCTTAGTTATGTCCGTTGATTGGAAATCAAATGGAATACGATGGAAAGCTTTGGAAAAGCGAGATCATGTATTTAAAGACTTCCCCTCTGGAGCTTAGACAGGGCAGACATCGACAGACAGAGTTTTCAATATACTTGGTTGAGCAGTTACTTCTTTTCAGTTCGCACGAAACCACAGCAAGCAAGGCTAGGACTTGGCAAAGCTGGCGATTTAGTAATCGAAGGCTGTTAAACAACTTATCGAGATCTCCGGTAGTACTACTCACTTAAAGTCCCCCCATTTTGGGACTTGAGCCACTATCGTTATACCTTACCGAGACACATTCCTCTTGGTGCCTGATACACTCAGAGAGGCGTTACAGCACACCTCTCACCTGTGCTTGAGCCAGACAGATTTTGGAAACCCCTTCAAGACTTTGTCTTCTCAGAATCGGATACTAGCACAAATCTATGTATCTTGGATAAATCTGAAATGGATGGCTAACTGCTTCATGGTATTATCTTCGCTACTATTGGGGTAATAAAGGTGTAATGTCCTGACACCAGGAATGCCTATGTGTTTACTGCTTAACTTAAATGTTTTGAAATTGAGTGGAATGCTCCAAAGGCTGGTTAGTTTTTAAGCCCTTTAGGATATTCATTTTTGTTTTGTTTGTTGTATTACTTTTAAGGGGAATGTAAGGGAAGCCTGCTATGTTTCTGCTATTTTAAGTGGCATGATATTGGGAATTACTTGTTTGAGTTTATACCTGATAAGCGCTACTAGATGGTTGTACCTTCCTACATGGTTTTGACTTCCTAACTGGCTATTTCCTTCCTGCACATCGCTTATCACTACCCCCCCTTTCTTCTCCCTATTTGGCTATCGCTATCCTCTTTCTATAGCTACTGGATATGTATAGTAGTAGCGATCTCTTATTCCTTCCTGTTTGGATTCCATTACTTATCTTGTTAGCTCCATCCTGTCGCTTTTAACCTGCTGTTTTCGGAATATGGTTACCTTCTTATGCTACCTCTGTTAGCATAATTATTGGATAGGATGTTTGTACCTTTGTTAAGTTTTCCTAGGTACAATCTTTTGTATTTGAAGAGCCTGCAATCCATTAAGGATTCCGACTCTAAAGCCTCACAGGACTATCATCTTTAATACTACAAGTTAAACAGTCACTCTATTAGCTCCCTACCTTTTACCTTGTCTATTGAACACCAATCAATCGATGCCTCTCCCCCTATCCTTTTTAATATCTTCAGAGTCCCTTTAGGATTCTCGAGATCCTTGGGGGTAGGTCACACTCCACTTGTAAAGTCCTCCAATAAAACAAATGCCTCATTCACCTAAACGGTACTGCAAACAAAATATTCATCATCCCGATCCATGAAACAAAACATAATATATACTGGGTATCTGCCTGATATATGAATCCCAACATAATATAAACTAAGTATTAAACTATACTGGAAACCTATCATACCACAAACTAACCCCTTACTAGCCCTGATAGTTTCTGTTTGCCTTGTCAGCCTAAACAATAATAACCAATACCGGTTACATCTCTGGTCCCAGGTAAGGTGAGGGGTCCTGAGATTTTACGTGAGGTTGTCTGACATGATGTACAGGTCTGTGGAGTTGCTTCTCCCCTAGGGACACAGTTGTTTGGTCTTGGTAGTTTGGGAAGTTGATATATCTGGAAGGGGGAGCGGATTTTTGATTGGTCTGAGGGTGAGGATAGTTCCTTGGTCGCGGAGAGGGGTGGACGGTTGATTAGTCTGGGGAAGAGGAAAGTGGCTTAGTCCCAGGGAGGGCAGATAGTCATATATCTGGATGGGGGGGGGGCAGGTTGTTATTTGATCTGTGTGGGAGGACAGTAGATTTGTCGTGAGGGAGATAGAGGTTGCTTATTCTGAGTGGGAGGATGGCAGATTTGTATTGTTGGATATGGGAACTTGGTTGGTCTTCTGGGAAGATGCTTCCTTGGGTGTGGGGAAGGGTGGATAATTGATTAGTTGGGGGGAGAGGATAGTTGCTTGGTCTTGGCAAGGACGGATGGTTTATATTTTTGGAGGGGCGGGGGTGAGTAGGAGGTTTGTTGGTCTGATTTGGTGAGTTGATTGTTAGGTAAGGTAATCGGGGGTGTTACCAGTCAACACCTAGTTATGGGTCAGATGTATTTATTAGGAAACAACTCCAGTAATTGTAACAGGTGCACCCTATTGGAAGATGGATCCGAAGGTTACGACCGCACCAAAAGACTCAACGCAAAGTTCACAGAAGGTAAAGAAAAAATAATTGAATCAAATGATAAAACTTAATATCGTTAAGCCAGAGCTTCACTCAATTCAAGCCTTCTCGAGAGGATAGTTGGTTATCAGAGTAGAGTGCCGTTCGCGTTTACTTAAGTAGAATTATAAAGCCAACGACACCCATCCCTACTCCCTCCGTTACGAGGGTTCCCTTCTCCACTCTGGGATCATCTGACACATAGCCCTTCCGGGATTAACTTCAGGGCCTGTGGATCGCTCGGATTAGTTGAGTCCGTTCAATCATAAAGGTTTTCTGCAATCCATTTTGATTATACCTGCAGGAGAGAAAAACCTTTCCGATCGCCGTCTTGTCAATGGCCAACTGAGAATCCGACTTTGGACCCAAACCAAGGTATGACACTCAGTAGCCCTATGGCTTTTTCCATCTATGCAAGCACTGCAGTCAACTGTGTCTACTTGGCCTATCGGCAGCTTTTCTTGTGACTGCGTAGCTCCCCCGGTAAGTGTCTTTACTGAGTTGGCTAAATAGACGCTACCTATAGCCAACCGTTCAGGGATCACCTTAGCCGTGATAAGACTGAATGCCTCTTAGAGTCCTGTAACGTCCCTCAGTAATGGTATAGCGCCTGGGCTATCGTTGTGTAAGTTGTGGAGTTTTATCCGGAAAACTTCCGTTTATCCCGGACTCTCAGATAGCCATTCCGGGGGACCCCCATACCTCCCATAGGGATTATAGGCACCTAGAGTACCCTCGGAAGGCCATCTGATGTCAATACTAACAACTTGCCTGGGTCGGACGTCGCCCACCCCTATATATATCCTGCGGACAGCTTCTGGTCGGAAGGACGGCAGTAACGTATATGGGGTTACGCTGCCACCTTCGTTTTCCCAGTTGTGTTAGGCTTTTACCAACTGTCACCCTTTCCCACCCGTCGCAAGGGGCGAACGTGGGAGCCGCAAGGGGGTGTTGGACGCGCCAAAATCACTCCAACCACCCTGGGGTACTTGTAGTAGGATTTCGCGTTTCGCGTAACATTAGGGGAAGGTAACTTGAGGTCCACGATTTCACCCGTGATCCTCAAAGTAGGGTAACTGGACCGTATCATGGAGCAAATCGCTGCGGAAGTCTGGGTAACGCCTCTTTGCATCCCCAGAAGGTTCCGCGTAACTGACCTATTTGTTACACGCGATTCCATGAGCTAGAAACACCTGGTTACACGAATGTAGCACGCCCGGCGGCGCCTACACTGCTTACCATGTTTTCCTAGGGCTTCTAGTTACCCTGCCTAAGTGGTTACCCTGCCTAACTGAGGAGATGGGTTACCCTATCTAAAGGGTTACCCTGCCTAACCATGCTTCCAGGTTACCCTACTCAAGAGGGTTACCCTGCCTGACTGTAGCTCCGGGTTACCCTGCCTAGCGGGGTTACCCTACCTAAGTGTGCACCAAGGTTACCCGGCCTCGCGGGGTTACCCTATCTAACTAGGTACCTAAGTACCCTTTCTTCATGAAAGGTACTTATGGTTGCTATGTCACTTTGCAGGTGTCTGGTACCGTTCATGTCCATGTCCTAGTAGGACCACTGGCTGGGCTGAGGTTCGGTAAGCTATACCAACTGATCTAGGGGTCGTTACAGTATTGTTAACCACTTAACCAGAAATACTATATTTACTCTCAAATTGTAATCACAGTATTACGTATTTACAAGTCTATGTATGTTTTTTTAGAGAAAGTACTATGATGAAAGTCAAAGAATACAAAGTGTATGATACTAAACAGTTACTTTTAATCAGAAATATATGTATCATCACCTATGTTATAGGTGATTTGATGGCATGTAGAGCGGCGGTGCCGTCTAGTAGTGGTGCTCATGGCATTATTTTGTTGATTTTCCTCCTAGCAAATTTGAGCTATAAAACTTTAAGAAGGGCAAATTTGATCTACATTTTGAACAACTATGTCATCATCACTATCTTTATTTCCATCATCACCAGAACCTTCTGACTCCTCCAGCTCCTCATCAGCATTACTAATAACTACCTGCCTAGACTTATACTTCTTCTGTCACCTCTCATTCAACTTGACAAGTTTGGCTGCCAGTCTTTTAAGGCTTGCAGCCATCTTCTTCTTGTCAAGGACTTCTCGCTTTAGGTACAGATGTGCAAGTTGCTTGGATCCCAGTCTAAGACCACCCTTTAATTGGCTGCGGTCAGGCTTAGTCCTCTTCCCTATAGCTTGTTGTTGCTGGAGGAGTTCTTTGGTAATGCTCAATTCTACTTCTCTCTCTTGATGTAGGGAAACAAGCTTGGTAATATACTTTCTGATCTCAAATGTTGGTTCTATTTCTGGCACCTGTCGTACCAACCATAGTAACTTGTTTAGCCTTCTAGATCAGTCACTCCTAGCGGCAAGTAGGTGAAGAGCTGGTTGCAGAATTGAAAGGGATGGTAGGAATGAGACTTATGATTGAAGAGTGGAATCACTAAGGATTTAATATCGGTTGAATGGTATTAGACCAGTTGCACGCCATGCTGACAGAATGATCTTGTTAGTAATGGTCTTGAGTCTTGCTCTATAGAGTATAGGATAGAAGTCACTCTTCTGTAGCTTGGAATATAGTCCATGAGCTCGCATCTTTGCTTCTACCTCTTTTTTGTACTATGTATTGTCATGTTACAAACCTATCCCTAGTCTGCCGGACAAGGCACACTATGTATCGCAATTGCAACATGTAACCATAGGTATCACTAGCCTTACAACTCTACAGGTCTTTTAGCCTTATATTGCTAATGGGAACACTGAGTCTTCTGACTAATAGCCCTTATGAATGCTCGTTACCGATACGTCACTTAATCACCTTTCGGTTGCTGATTGTAGAAAGATGCGCGTAATAAGAATAAAGTATAATTTGAACTAATATATAAGAAATAACATGGGAAGTAACTTAGGTGGTTGCTTGAAGAGCTATCTACCAGCATCCGTACCCCTCCTTATATAGACACTCTTCTCACAACCCTAACCCTTGTTACCTTACTATGACTCACCTCTTTACTATCACTTCCCTGTGAGTCATAGTATACAATCATCCTATGACTCCTACTGTGAGTCATAGTATACATGCCTCATACAATCCAATACCTATTACAAACCAATCCCTAGGCAGCCGGACAAGGGACACTATCTTATTCAACTGCAACATATAATGATACATACCGCTGGTCTTTCTGCTCGTCAGGTCTCGTAGACTTAACCCGCCATGGAAACTGCAGAGTCCTCACAGTCATAGCACACACGACTGCTCCTTAGCGATACGTTCCTTGAATCACCTTTCGGTCAGTGATATAAACGGATGGTCATAGTAAGAATAAAGTATAGACTGAACTAATAGGTAAAATAAAAAATAGGAAGTAACTTAGGTGGTTGCGTGATGAGCTAGCTATCTGTGTCCGTGACCCTCCTTATATAGGCGCTCTTCCCACAACCCTAACCCTGGTGACTTTACTATGAGTCACCTCCTTATTATGACTGCTACGTGAGTCATAGTATAACAAACATCCTATGACTCATAACTTGAGTCATAGTATACAATTCCCATAATATCTAATTCCATAAAAGGTCATGTGCGCTAATCGCGTAACATGCGTGAAACCCTGGACTCATACTTGAAGGCAGGTGCGAAACTCATAACCTTATATGACCTCACCATCGTGAGTCATGAAACCATAAACATAAATCAAACCAAACAAATATCATAATCATATATGATCTCACCAATCGTGAGTCATGTGAAACATTCCATACTGCTAAGTCACGATTTGTGACAATAGCTCCTCTCTCCCGACAGCTTGAGTCCCATCAAGCTATTCGCCGAGTTTCATTACTTTGTTCCCTAATCTTCTCCCGTCACGACTGAACTTCTGTTAAATTTGTTGCCATGTGTGAAACTGTTTCCTGACCATTGCCAATGTCCGTTCTGGCACCTCGATAGTTCGTTTTAGGTGTGCAATGGTTGCTTGTTTCGCTTCGTGGGTTTCCTCTTGGAGTCAAATCGTTCCCTGTGCTTCATCCAGTTATATTTCCATACCCAAAATCTTTCTGTAGAGGCATTCGATATATGCCTGCGTGTGTTGGCTTTCTGCGTTATCATTTCGGGTTTCTTCGCCCATATCCAAACTTTTCCTCTAGGCTTTTGTGCACAGATCATTGTTCCTCCTCAGTTCTTCTATTTTGGCCTACGCTGTGGTGTAGTATCCCGCTTAGATCTGCGCATCTCGGTGGGCCTGACAAGTATTTCGGCAACACTCCTCCTATCTGGTTTCCGCATGTAGTTGTTTTGGCCAGTAATTGGCCCCTTCCTTATCCTCCATATGGACGTTACAATGCTCATCAGGGGATGCTGTCCAGCTAATCGCGTTATGTTCTGATGCCCTCGGCCAGTCCTCTACCGTAGAATAACTTGGGCTAGTTGTAGTGATTTCTCGCATTGGGTCTTCCCAACAGTAGTTCGTTGCTTCGTGTTTGATTTCTTCCCAGTCTTGGTTTATCTGTTGATCATTCGTGATATTGTTGGATTGCATTTTCTGCGTGTTCGAAGTTTTCCGCCGGGTACCAAACTCTATCGTGATCAGGAGAATATCCTATTCACTTCGCTCGAAATTTAACTTTCCGTAATGTAGTCGTGAATCAACTATTTCTTCAAGTTCGTATTCTGTCGCACCTTTGATTTCGAAGGGTGGTAGAGGTAACTGGATTTGGGATGGGAATCTTTGGTCTTAGTATGGTTCGAGAAGTAAAATGTGGATAGTGTTGTGTATTCTCATCGATGGGGGAAAGTGCAGCTTATATGCACTGTTCCCCACTTTTGCCAAGATCTTGAAGGTCCCCATCTCTCTGTAATCAAGTTTTTTGCATGGTCTTGTGGTCCTTACATTCCTTAGTAGGAACCATACCAAAAGTCCTGATTCCAAAATCGGGTCGGTTTTTCTGAGTTGATCGTAATTTTCTTTCTGGCGAAGTTGTGCGGCAACGATTCCTGGCAGATGGTATTGTGCCATTGGTTCATTTCGTTCGCTGGTATCTTCCGATCCGGTATCAGATAACCACTTGTGTCATGTTTCTGGTGTTATCAGTAGTTTGCAAAGAATGGTGTTGTCATAATTGTTTCTTGTTGTCCGTTATTGTAAGCAAACTCCGCAAAAGGTAATAGCTGGTTCCAATTATCCTATTGATAATTAACGTATGGTCTCCGGTATTGTTCCAGCATAGCATTGGTTCTTTCGGACTCTCCATCCGTTTGCGGGTAGTAAGCCGTGCTCAGTTTCCTTTAAATTCCAACCTCGGGGGTGTTTCCTTCCATTGGTCAGAGGTGAACAATGTTCCCCTATCAGTGATGATATCGTGCGGTAGTACATGTTACCGAAAGATTTCTTTTGCAAATATTAGGGTGAATTGTTTTATTGTCATATCTCTCCGGCTTGCAATAAAATGACTCATTTTTGTCAGTCTGTCGATGACTACCATGATAGCATCGTTGTAACGGAATCCTATTATGTTTCTACTATTACTACTGACTTGAAGTTGGTTATTACTTATTTGGGTTTATACCTGATAAGCGCTACTATTTGGTTGTCCCTTCCTACTTGGTTATGACTTCCTAACTGGTTATTCTTTCCTGGTTTCGCTTATCACTAGCCCTTCTTGCTTCTACCCAGTTGGGTATCGCTATCCTCCTGCTATACCTACTGGATTTGCATAGTAGTAGCGATCTCTTGTTCCTTCCTGTTTGGATTCCATTACTTGTTTTGTTAGCTCCATCCTGTCGCTTTTAACCCTCTGTTTTTGGAATATGGTTACCTTGGTATGCTGCCTCTGTTAGCATGTTTGTTGGACAGGATGTTTGCGCTTTTGTTTAGTTTTGCTAGCTACAATCTTTTGTATTTAAAGAGACTGCAATCCCTTAAGGATTCGGACTCTCAATCCTTACAGGACTATCACCTTTAATACTACAAGTTGAACGGTCACTCTATCAGTTCCATACCTTTTACTTTGTCTATTGAAGACCTATCTATCAACACTTCTCCCCCTATCCTAATAGTATCTTCAGAGTCCCTCTGGGATTCTCGAGATACTTGGGAGTAGGTTACAATCGTAGCCGTCCAATTCTGGTAAATCTGTTGTAAAAACTTTTGATTTTGACTTCCATGGCTTATCCGGTGTTTTGATTGATTGTAGTTGACCATACGGAGCATGTCAGGATGATTTCGTTCTTTGACAAATGTCACTATTTTGGACATATCTCTTGATCCTCTTCCGCATTCCAGGCAGTAATAAATACCATTTATAAGTTCCACAGTTTTTGCAGTTCCTCCGTGTCTAGCCTGCGGAATGTCGTAATTACTTCTAATAATTTCCGCCCTTATCTCTTCCACATCTGGTACACAAATTTTGTCCTGGTAGCATAGGTAATCGTCCTTCCATCAACATAGCCCCTGGGCTTTATCCTTCATTTCTTTTGTTCCTTATTCCAATGCTTACCTTATCTCTTGTATGTGGGGATCCTTTCCACTTTGTTCCTTAAGTTTTCCAATCTCTTCTCCGGGAAAGCTTATCGTATCCATTTCCTGTATTCTTATCTCCACAAAGTATTTTTCTGGTGGTATTAGGATCCTTTGGTTCTGTTTGATCCTGTTGTCATCTTCCTCTAGCGCATCTAGACTTCTCCTTGTCCATGAGTCCGGTTTGCCGCTTTCGTTTCCTGGCCGCTATTCGATCCGTATATTATATTGGCTTAACTTCTCGCTCCAACGAATCTGTCGTTCATTAAGGTCTTTTGTTGTCGTAAAAGGAACCAAGTTCTTATGTTCAGTGAGGATCCTTGTCTTGTGATGGCTTTCGAACACATATCTTCTCCATTCCTTGAGTGCCTGTACTATGGCCAATAGTTCTTTGTCGTGAATATCGTAGTTGCATTCCGCATTCGTCTTTGTCTTGAATCGGAATACCACTGGCCACCATTTCTCGTCTTCGCACAGTTGTGATAAAATTCCTGAACTGACGTACTTCGTTGCATCTGTTTCGATTATGATCGGTCTTTCCAGATTTTAAAGGGTGTGTATGGGTGCCGCTGTTATTTTTTGTCTCATCATATTGAACGCCTCGCTTTCCGCTGTTCTCCACTTCCATTCTACATTATTCTTTGACAGATTGTATAGAGGTGTTGCTGTCCAGCTAAACCCTCTGATGAATCTTCGCTAAAAGTTGCAGAATCCCATAAATCTTTGGAAATCGCTCTTGTTCTTCGGAATTGCACATTCCCATATGGCGGCTGTCTTGATAGGATCCATCTGGTGTTGTTCTTGGTCAATAATAAACACCTAAGTATTCCACTTCTGTCTTGTGGTATTCACACTTAGTTGGCTTAATTCTCATTCCAGACTTTCCAATCGCTTCTAGGATCTTTCCCACGTCTTTCTGGTGTTCTTCTATTGTTACTGAGTACAGCTATACGTTATCCAAATATACTATACAGCATATATCCTAGATTCAGTGTAACATTTGATTGATCCATCTCGGGAATGTTGCCGGGGGGTTGGTCTAGCTGAATGGCATTTCCTAGTATTCGTAAGTTCCGTATTGTGTCGCGAATGTAGTTTTCCATACGTCTCCTTTCTTGATTCGCACATTATGGTATGTATCCTTAATATCAAGCTTCGTAAAGTATTAGGCTCTGTTTAGCCTATCCAAGGCTTCGCCGATTATGTGGTATTGGGTACCGATCTTTTTCTGTGACTTCATTAAGTCCTCGGTAATCCACGCATAGTTGTAATTTTCCATATTTCTTCTTGACGAAAAGTATGTTGACTCCTGTTTCCGCGAAGAAGTCTCGTATCCATCCTCTTTCCAGATTTTGTGTCAAATAGCTTCTCAATTCTTCCAGTTCTGCCGCTCCTAGTAGGTATAACCTTTTTGTCTGATCGTCTTGCCTTTTTCCAGGTTAATCTTGTGGTCCACTCCCTTTCAGTAGGGCGGTAACGTGCTCTTTTCTTTTTTTTTGAAGAGATCCAATTATTGGTGATATACCTCTAGTATCATCCGTTCCTAGGGTTCTTTCCCTTGATACTTTTAGGCCTTAATAGCCTGTTCGGTACTGACCTTTATTGCCTTCTAATCGCATTGGATGTCCTCCTGGTTCTAGTTGAGGATGCCTATGATCTCTCCTCTTCTGTATAACTTCCCAAAGGCTACAGCCAATATCTCGCAGATCTCTATTCGTGTCTGGTGCGATTTTGTTTATTCCTGGGTAACATCTGATTCGTGTCTGTCACGGTCATTTGTGGTCCATACCTCCGAATCCTTTGTTTTCTTGTTCTCTGTTTGCAAGTTCTTCAACTTCTTTTCATTCCCTGTCCAGGTATCTTTCACATATCAGTTGTCTTATCCTGTCACTTGAGTTAACTGAGTAGTCTTTGTCCACGAGGTTCATCATTACTACCTTCAGTTCACCTGCATAATCTGCATCTATCAGACAAGCATTGGTTATGAGTCTGTTATTGTCTGCTAACCCGCTTCATAGTACGATGTGCGTATAAGTACCCTGTGGCAATCTGATGGCCATTCCGGTTCGCATGAGTTCTTGCCCTTTGGCTTGTATTGTTGCTCTTTCGCTAGCGTTCAGGTCGTGTCCTGCCTCCCAGCGTGAGCCTTTCGTTAGCATTTTTGCATCCTTAGTCACTCTTTTGACTAGGATCTACTGATCCCCTTTTGCCTAAACTGTTGAGAACTTCATGTCTAAGTTCTCCTGCAGGGCTTCCGCTTCTGGGACTGTGAAGACCCTTGGTGACTCTTTCAAACACCAGTTCGTGCATCTCTCATTATCAAACGTGATGGTCACCTTTCCCCAATCAATTGCAGGGCTATGTTCTCTCAACCATGGCATTCTAAGAACTGCTTCTTGGTTTTGTAAATTTGTCACTTGGAAGGTAATCATTTCCCTATGGCTACCGATGTCCATAAGTACTGTCGTCGTATGGGTAACTGGACCCTTTGCCATGAGTTTGCCTTCCGCCAGATAAACTCGGCTTGTTGTTTGGCTTTTGCCTAGGCATGCAGTACTTTTCGCACACCTCCTTATCAATATAGTCCCCAGTCGCTCATGAGTATATCAACCCGTTGATGCTGATAATCTTTTCTCTGCCATGTAGTCGCATTTTTACCATGACATGGTCGTTTTCGTGTTCCAATGCTTCGGTGTTGTTTAGTGCTGTGTAGAAGTTTCCTATCTTGATGGGTGTCTTTTCCCCGTTGTGCCTCAGACCATCACTTACTGAGGACCATCTTGTTTCCCTCCTGGTTCTTTTCACTTTCGAGGTCCATTTCAGAGATCCTGGTTCATTGTTTCCATCGTCGATTCTGAACCCTACTGACTGTCCTTGCCGGGTATTCTTAGTTGTCTTTCTGGTTAGTGCAGTTTGTCATCAGGTGTCCTGACTTTGCACATGCCATACTCAGATTGTTGTTTCATCTCCTCCAATATTTGGTCCTTGATATGTTAAGAGCTTGTCTGCGCCTAGTCGCATCTCGGTCCCTTGGATCTCCTCGCGAGACTAGTTGTCATTGGATTTTGAAGGTAGCATCGAAATTTCTGACGTTGTCCTATATTTTGGTCTTTGAACTTCCTTGCACATGTTTGATAATGTCCAAGCGGTTTTCCTCATTGATGGCCTATACCGGCATTTCCTCCGTCATCGTGAAGTCTTGGGCCCTCACAGCCTATGCTTTGTGAACTTCTTCATGTAAGCCTCTTAGAAAGGCCCTTCCCAAGGTTGCTTTGTCGTATTCTGCCTCTGTTACCAATAGTCGCAACTTGTTTCACAAATCAGTTACATTCTGGTTTCCTTGATTAATTTTGTCGATTTTGTTTCTTGCCGTTTCCCTGGCATCCATGTTATCGTATTGGATGAGTAGCGCCATATGAAATTCTGCTCAGCCCTTCCATGAGGCTGGGGTCTTACCTTTCACGTAGGGAGTTATCCATTTGCCTGCTGATTCCCTAAATAGGGATTTGGCAAAGTCCACTTTCAATTCGTCTTCATTCTCACCCCATCCTAGTGCTGTGTTGTATATTGGCAGTTGGACTAGCCATGCTTGTAGTTTGGGCAGTTTCTTGTAAAGGTATCCAGGTTTTTGATTTTCGGCCTCAGCACGGTCTGTTCCAGTCGATTTTCTTGAACTGTTCCGATCAACACACGGAGTGGTTCTCTAGTAAGAGTTATTGTATCCGCTGGTCCTCCTACTCCCTACATTCTGTATATTTGGGATGCTTCTCAGCTCACAGATCCTTATCTCGATCTTGCTTCCACGGTGACCAGGCTTGGTGGTCTTGAGGATCCTTTTCGCGATATCCCACCTAAAGCTTGTCCAAGTTCTGGTTGTAGTCCTAAGAAAGTCTGTGGATCGTTGAAGTCTGGTACTTATATATCGGTATAGTGAATCCGTTTTATATTCATAATGCGTCGCAAAAGACGCAACCAAATGTTAAAACCCTATCCCTAGTCTGCCGAAAAGGCACACTATCTTCTTCAACTGCAACAGGTAACTATCTGTACCACTGATCTTAACGCTCGTCAGGTCTCGGAACTTTACGTCGCCGTGGGAATGCAGAGTGCTGTCACTCCTAGCCCTTGCGACTGCTCCTTAGTGATACGTTCCTTGAATCACCTTTCGGTCAGTGATATAAACGGATGGTTGTAGTAAGAATAACGTATAGAGTTAACTAATAGATAAAATGTAACATTGTAAGTAACTTAGGTGGTTGCGTGAAGAGCTAGCTATCTGTGTCCGTAACCCTCCTTATATAGGTGCTCTTCCCACAACCCTAACCCTGGTGACTTTACTATGAGTCACCTTCTTACTAGGACTGCTACGTGAGTCATAGTATATCAAACATCCTACGACTCATAACTTGAGTCTTAGTATACAATCCCCATAATATCCAATTCCATAAATGGTCATGTGCGCTAATCGTGTCTTATGTGTGAAACCCTTGCATCATTCTTGAAGTCAGGTGCGAAACTCATAACTTCATAAGACCTCACAATCAGGAGTCATGAAACCATAAACAAAAATCAAAATAACGAAATATCATAATCATCAATGATATCACGAATCGTGAGATAATGAAACATTCCTGACTGCTAAGTCACGATTTGTGACAATACCCATAATAGGTCATGTACTCTAATCACGTCAGATGCGTGAAAATACAGACTTATACTTGTATTTAGGCTCGAAAGTCATAACATCATTTAACCTCACAATCGTGAGTCATAAAAACAAAATATCATAATTATAATTGATCTTCAAAATTGTGAGTCATGTGGAATATTCCATCTTGCTATATCACGATTTGTGACCTTAGTGCCTCTCTCTCCTCAGCTTGAGTCCCATCAAGCTATTCACCAAGAGGCATTACTTGGGTCCCAAGTCTTCTTGCATTGCAACGGAACTCTCTCAATATCTGTTCTGCCGTGCGTAACTGTTTCCTGATCATTTCCAATGTCAGGTCTGGCACTTCGATAGTTGGTTGTAGGTGCGGAATAGTGGCTTGTTGCGCTGCATGGGTCTCCTCTTGGAGCCTCATGGTTCCTAGGGCTTCGTCCACTTGTATTTCCAAACCTGAAATTTTCTTATGGAGGAATTCAATATCTGCCTGCGTGTGTTGGCTTTCTGTGTCATTGTTTCAGGTTTCTTTGCCACTCTCCAACCTTCTCCTACTGGCTTTCGTGTATTGAGCATCCTTTCTGCACAGTTCTTCTCTTTTACCCAACACCTGGGGTAGTATCCCGCCTGGATCTACGCATCCTTGTGGCCTCAATAATTGTTCTAGTAACACTCCTCTCAGCTCGTTTCAGCACGTGGATGTTTTGGCGAGTAACTTGCCCCCACCTTATCTTGTCTAAGGACATTGCTACGCTGGTCATAGTATGCCATCCAGCTCATCGTATTTTTTTACGATGCCCTTTGCCGTTCCTCTACTGTCGCATAACTTGGGCTCGTTGGAGGGATATCTCACTTTGGGTCTCCCCAACCGTCGTTCATTGCTTCTTGATTGATTTCTTCCCAGCCTTGGTTTATTTGGCTATCTTTTGTGAAAGTTTTTAATGCATTTTCCGCGTGTTTGAAGTTCTCTGTTCGGTACCATACTTTAATGTTATCAGCTATATATTGTGTCCACTTGGCGCTATAATGAAGTTTTCCGTAGTGTGGTCGTGAGTCCGCTATTTCTTCTAGTGCGTATTCTGTCCTGCCTTCGATTTCAATTGGCGGTGATGGTACCTGGATCTGGGATGTTGATCTTTTGGTCTTGGTAGGATTCATGAGGTGAGATGTGGATGGTGTTGTATATTCTTATCGATGGGGGAAAGTCCAACTTATATGCACTGTTCCCCACTCTTGCCAAGATCTTGTAGGGCCCTATCTTTCTATAATCAAGTTTCTTGGATGGTCTTGTAGTCCTTACATTCCTTGATAGGAACCATACCATGTCTCCTGATTTCAAATTCCGATCAGTTTTCTGTGTCGATCGTAATTTTCTCTCTGTTGAAGTTGTGTGGCAACCATTTCCAGGAGTATAGTTTTGTGCCTTTGGTTCATTTCGTTTGCCGGTATCTTCTGATCCCGTATCAGATGACCAGTTGCACCATATTTCGTCTGTTGTCCGTAGTTTGCAAAGAATGGTATTGTGCTAATTGTTTCATGTTGAATGTTATTGTATGCAAACTCCGTAAAAGGTAATAGTTCGTTCTAATTTATTAGCCACATGGGTACAAGGTACTAGAATCCAGCACTGAATTAATACGAAAATTAGGCTGAGATACTACTCATACCACTCCGGCCCCCTCGTTGGGCCCACACATCACCTGCGGCGCCTAAGGCAAAAAGTGTCCCTTCACTAAAAAACTGAAAGTATGCGCCATTCTTGTGACACCATACACGTCATCGCCGTCCGTGCAAGCGGATGCTGTCTGCTGGGTATATGAAGAGTAAGTCTCGGACGACCCAATGATGCTGGAAACTAGTGCATAGGATACTTGTCCGCAGAGCTACGGCCAATTCCGTAAAGCCTTTGCCAAAATGGCTTGGAAGTAACGGGACCCATCGTGCAAAAATGAGAATATAATGAGTGGACTTCAGGAAACCTAGGAGAACCCACTCAGACCCCGCAAACATGCCTATCTTGGTCTAAGAACCTCTCTGTCCAGGTTGATAAGGAGAGGCATAGCAATACGATAGAGTATTCGACTGTTCGTAAGTCTTAAGTCATGTTGAAACCCATCTGCATGACACCGGGAGAGCCAGCAGTATCCTGATAGGTCACCAGCCAAGTTGGACACTTGGTGTTCTAAGAAACTATTCGTAAATTCCATAATGGACTACCTAAGTTTAAGCGGTGGAACGAGGAACTACATCTACAACTGATAAATGGCTCACACCATCTGCAATAAAGGAACTATGACGTGTCGATAAGCTGCAGGGGGTAACAATATTCTCAGGGTCAAACAGTTCTCGCACTTGGAATTAAAAGACAGAAACAGTTGAGAGCAGATTAAAATATAGACTTTTAGTAGTAGTCTGTGAACCATGAGATGCAGGATCTAAATATCGTAGTGTCTCCTGAGCTTTAGCCATCATCAAGCAACGGAGAATAGATCTAATAAAATTCATAGGTTTTACTCAAAATCTTTATCTACCAGCCTTCCTAGACAATCTCCCTTTACGAAGAAAAGATTTAAGCCTCACTGGGCAGAGGTTGCACTAGCGTGTAGTTTGATCACCAGCAAAACCCTTTACCCTGGGATCAGGGTAAGTGGGGCGCAGTGCCACAAAAAGTCTTGAGTTTATTGCCTGTTTTGGGTGTCGCCTGACTTTTTTCCTCATATTATACAAAAAAAAGACTCTGTAAAACGCGTTTCTCTGTGCTCTAGCCCTAGTTACTTGATCTGTGTGTCGCATGACTTAACGCACCCCCCCAGTACAAGTACGCACAGAGGATTTGCCCAATCGTGAATGAACAAATGCCCTTATGTCATTACCTTGGCCAAAATTCTAATATAGATTTCGTGGTGTAGTTGGTTCTACACTACGAAACCACCCAAATATCGATCAATCCCTTCCCCCCCTAAACCTGAACAGGGAGGTCATACGTCAGTCATTGGTTGGACAACACCATCAAATTTTGCGGTTAAAAAACAAGCGACTCCCCCCCCCCCCCACTAACCCCAAACAAACTTAGGGATCTTTTGTGGGGGGCTGAGCTATCATGCTTTGCGCCCAGCTTTCGGATCGATGCTGTATGCTGACTTAGCATCTCAGTTGCTCCCAGCCTCTGCCTCAGATTTCTCATCGCTCCCGCCTCCGACCAATCCGTTTAACTTTCTCCTATCCCTCAGCCCACCCCGCCAGATTTGCATGTGTAGATAGAGCGGTCACTCATGATCACTCATACCAGAGCGTGACTGAGCATGATTAATCGTGCCTATCACTGTTTATAATATTTTTTTCTTATAGGAACATATCTACTCATACAATGTGCTCAAGTTTGAATGATCCTAACTTATACTGTTATCCTAAACTGATAGTAAAAGATGAAAACAAAGACACCTATTAACAGGATTAGTATTCATTCCTGTCGCAATACCCCTCGGCCAAGATCCCAAAAACAGCTTAAGCTATGAGCAGTTACCAGGGGTTCTGTAACTTGATTCCCCGCAACAACAAGTTCTATTATTATACGATCCACCACAGCAGGCTTGGAAGAAAAGAAGACATAAAGGATCTTGGAGAACGAGGGGAATGAACGACTGGGTCATTTTTGGTTACTTAGTAGATTTAAAGAGGTCCTAGGAGGGAAGGTGGCAGAACCCTCCTACTGTTTAGACTAAGCAACTAGTGGTGAGTTCATTCTGCGGGGTATCATCAATGGAACAAGATTGAGCGGTAAAATAAAAATATAGAGAAAAAAAGGTGAAACCGGATTAGAAGGCAAAAGGGAAAACATCATCCTTTCCCCCCCTGCCCCTGTTGACCCGAAAAAAGGAACAGCAGATCGTGAGTGATTATATTATGTAGATCCCTCACTTGTGAAACCCTTTACATTTGTCAGAAACCATTACTTACTATGATACCATCAAAAAACTCTCCCACTAGCTTGACTAACAATAATACATTATCATAACATCATATCTTCCACAAAGATGAAGTTTGTTGGATACAGGGCCCAGAGATGGTGGAAGTAGTTACTGCAAGCCTCGAGCCCATGTCTGAAGTTTGCCCGGGAACATCGCGAGTGGAAGAAATGGAATGGAATTGGAACCATGTCAGGAGTAGAGCAGGGGGAAGAGACCAAGGACCAAAACTGTTTCCTATGGTGCCAGCAACCCTCCCAAAAACTATCCGCACAGCACTATGCCATCCATGAAAAGGGGCGCATGATATTAACTTAACAAGCATTCGGTAGAACCCGCTCGTGCTACAGGGACGGGCAATTTGTTCTCACAAGAAATCACGCGTGTAATTGTCCTGGAATATTACATTCGCAAACCACATCTGCTCTGGAGCGAAGTGTTTTATTTCTTCCGGCAGGTTCTCACACAGCTATTGCTAGAAACCCCCCCCGAAAAACCCCTGCAAAGTTCTTAAATGCTGGGAACAGAGTGATGTGATTTGGACACACGAAAAGGATGATGGAGCAAGAGACTATGCATTCCAACTAGAACTACAGTAAAGCTATAACTAAGGGGCAAACAATCAGTAAAGCCATCAGAGCAATACAGAGTAACTTCAGAGCGCAGAGATATGAGCAAAGGACAAATTAGGTAACTAAATAACGGGTAGTCGAATTCCGAGCAGGCCCCAGGAGACCCAAAAGCAATGGAAATGAAGCAAGAAAAAGGAAAAAATACACCACAACCAGAATAGTAAAGGAAACAAACAAGAGGAAATCCTCTTCGCACAAACAAGGGTCCAGGATGAGGCAGAACAAATTATTGCCTCAACCATCCGCAACTAGGTCCTTCGCTCCATCGCTTAAGGCAACATTAAAACATTCAACTATGAGGGAATAGTCCGCCATCCATCGCTCCTCATCCTGGCCCATACTGTCAAAAAGCAACAGAACCGGCTCACTTATTTTGAATTGTCCATCAAAGGAGACCATTCTCCACATATCACCCATGGTAATGAAGCCATAAACTGTACCGCCATCGTTACAATCATGCATGTCCTTCAGAGATAGAAAGCACTGCTTTCTCGCTTCCCCAAGCGAGACCTTCTTCGCTTCGACAATTAAAACATATTTTGTCTTATTGTGAGATATGTAGTCCATGACCACGAATTCCTCCATACCACTAGTAGTGGAATCCTTCGAGGTAATTTCCTTCTCTCGTGATAAGTGTAGCTTTCGCGTGGTGTTATGCTTAAACAGAGCAAGAATGGGATAGATTGTAGAGACCACAATGTCATTTATGTTGGCCTCTTTAAAGTCAGGGTCGGCCTCTGTTGGGTATCCTCCAGCATCCATATACTCCACCAAGCGTTCATAGATTTTCCTCTTCGCCTTCAATATCAGGTCCGGAGTCAGTAAAACACCTTTACCTTCTAGCATCTCCTTGATCGGAGTTCCAGGTAAGGCCAATCTGATACCCAAATGGTCCTCTGCGTCGCGGATTGTCATTTTTGAATACGAGGTCTTCCACTTGGGGGCTTTCCTTTTTTTGGTGCTGGTCTTGTCCGCCTTGGTGTTAGGAACTTCTATCCAGCCATTAGTAGATTATTAGCCTTAATGTGATAACAAAACTCTGACATTACAGTCGACCTACCTGGCAAGTTTGCTTCCTGAATTCGCCCGCTTGAATCTTTAGTAGTAGCCTCGCGCACAGACCTTTTCCCATTTGCCTGGTTGTGACCCGTGGTCCACAAGGGCCCTGCTCACCAATCAATGACTCCTTAGCGTGTGTGCTGATAACCAAATGCATGAATATCCTCCAACTTACTGGTGAATTGTTTGGGTTGTTTGCTGTAATAAGGTTTGTGTATGTAGCTATCATCCGGGACAGTAGAGGAGCAGATTGAGTTCAGGGAGAAGAAAGGTTTTAATGTATGTGCGGACTAGTTTTTGCATCAATTTTAGTAGCTTACAGGCAGGAGAGGTGGGCGGGGAGGGAAGTACCTCAATCTGCTCTTGGGCGATTCTGCAGGCTTTTCCAGAACCAATCGCCAATGAGTGTGCAAGAGTTCCGCTGAGAAGATGGCGTTCATGACTGTGACCAGAGATGAGCGGGTTGAGCCTGACTGTTGGGCCGTGGCTGATATACCTGGCTCCAATACCCTTCGGTCTGTAGACTTTGGAGCCAGAGATGCTCGTCAAGTTGACATTCAACGGACCGACACCTGTGTCAATCTGGCCCGCATCCTGCGTGACATCAATGGCCTTCTCAGTCTGACAGATGTAGGCGTATGAGCATGAATGGGGACTTGCATATAGAGCGGTAGAAATGGGAAGCATAGAATCGATCACTCGAGGTTCTGTAGGAGTTCTAGCTTGGATGCGGAGGCAGATTGGTTGAGATCCCTTGTCTATTATTGCGGTTTGCTTGAGAATATCTATTCACCATGGTCGTTAGTTTTCCAATCGCCATGTGAGAAATACAAGGCAGCAGGAGGACAGTGAGGTACCGGTAGAAGGGGGTATCATCAGATCTGCCATCAGACCATTCCCATTGTGAACCTCCGTCGGCGTGAGCCCAGCCTTATTCATAAGATTACTTGCGTGTATTTGTTGATTCGTGACATCCACTTTCACGGCTGCCTCCCCAACCTCCCTGATTGGGGGTGCGGGTCTGCGGTGCCAGTGTGGTGTCAATCCCCTCTCTAGGGTTGCAGCGGAGATTAGTGAAGCACGAGAGAAGCTTGCAAAGCACCGAGTAACCTTGGCTGCCATTGTAATCTTGCAAGAGTTGAAAGATTATGCAATCCCCGGCAGGGATGTGGCTATCAGATGGCGGAGGCAGAAACGTGAATGTCTGGGAGGAGTTAAATTAAAAATTGCGGGTGGTGGGGGGCAAAAATATTGATTCAGAATGGGTTTGGTGGGAGGCTCATGGAAATGCCAGGTGAATGGAACGGGGAGGAATAGCTTGGCAACAACGTTTTTGCTAGGGTAGGTTAGCCGAATTCAATCCACCAACTACTCGTACTCATAAAGAAGTGAGAGGTTGTATCAAACTTTCAAAGGTGGCGAAATTCAGAAAAGAAAAACAGGGTAAGTAATTGTGTTTTGTGGTGTAGTTGGTTGTACACCGGATGAACATTGGAAAAATATCGACTTCTCACCCGCTAAACCTAGAATCCGCCTAAAAATTGGTCAAATCCCCCCTCCTAAACCCGAATAGGGAGGTGCTGAGTCAGTCATTGGTTGGGCGCCACACTAGCTGATGAAAAACAATTGACTTCGCCCCC
>QFET01000149.1:0-23755 GCA_003316355.1 Tuber calosporum | reverse complement strand
CCCTAACTTAGGAACATTTCATGGGGGCTGAACCTCATAAATAAGAACTCCAACCAACTTATCATGCTTTGTATAGCTCTAGGAGCCTATTTTCCCCTCCGGAACTGGAATCACACCAGCCTGACACTGGCCGTCCCCGGTTCAAGTTCGAGCCCGGGCGAGATCAATTTTTCTCCCCTCTTGGAGCTAGTCATCACTTTTGCTCACAACTAGATTTAATCCCTCTCACAGTATTTTTCCCATTACGCACCCTTGCTTTAGCTCGTTCGCAATGTACCACAAGTCCAAACCCTAAATGCTTGTCTCTAGGGAAGGTCTGGAAGGGGGTTATATGGTGTGGAACGCAGGGCAAACCAGTAGAAACATGAGAGGAAGCGGAAAGCGGAAAGGATGGATTTGGGGTTATCAGCACTGGTCAATACCATGCACCATTGGGTGAGGGCGCCAGTAGGCTACCGTGCTAGGTCGGTGATTGGAAAAGAAGACCAAATAGGGTTGGGTGTGCAAGGTTCAGTAGAGGGGTATAATTTAAACTAGAAGGTGGAGGAGCGCTGGGCGCTATACACCCATATGATAAGTGTAGAACACATCCGTAGTTTGATGCAGAATTCATCTGGCTTCGAAGTCGGGCTAGGCATGCACATAGTGGACCCGCATATGATAAGCTAATTCACCCGAGTGATCTTTCATGACGGCGGATACAACAGTCTCAGGCAATCATAGTAGCACCCTGCGAACAAATAAATTCTAATGCGAAAAGGCAAAGTATATCATATATTACTCAACTGACTAGAATACCTCAACAAGAAAAGCAAGCGAAGTTAAAACGAAAGTCGGCGCTCAACCTCGTTGCAGCGGGGGTGAAGGGTAAGTCTGTCGAACTTCCTCTGATTGGCCCTAGGACCTTCTCAACCACTCAGAGAATGCTGTAGACTCCAGCCACAGCGCCAAGAGTTCGACAGACTTTTTTCCTTCACCAAAAATTAGCGTCCATGGGCTATTCAGCTGCATAATTCGCGTTACACACACGTAATTTCATCCAACCAGACCAGAGTTCGACAGACTTTTGCGCACACCCTAAGTACAAAGTTCTGTAGTACTCTAGGTCACATTATATTGGCAACCTACCCTTGCCTTAAGCGCGATCCCCCTTTGCATTCAAGCGGCCAAAAAGCTCAAACTCCATCCTCTCAACAGCTTTTGGGCCGCTCATAATCTGGCTCATCATGTCTGAACCAGGTGGGAAATCTATCTTAAAACACGGCTCGCCAGCCCCCTTCATATTGACGAGGACTGCTTGGCGAAAGTGCCAACGGAGAAGATGATCGCCCGGGCGAAGCGGGTCATCGAGGAACAATTGATCGAGTTGTCGGCCAGCGATTCCGTAGCTGTTAGCAATAGGCGTGAAGCAGACGATCTTGTGGTGATCCTAGACAAGTATTAGTTAGGAACAGCACAAACGTTTTAACCTCGGGCCAAGCGTACATCCGGATTGATTGAGATCTGATAGCAATCAAACAGTGCGTGCATATCTCGGGTGAGCAATATCCCATTCTGCACGGAGTTGATAGTTCCATGCGAGGCAGAGGCCGGCGGAACAGTGATCCAATGACTAAGATTACAATGGCCCCAGTGCTCCTCATATGCTAAAGGAAACACATGAGCAGCTTCGAAGGGCTCCCAGTAAGTAACACCACCTATCACTGCTGATCTTCCAGTTATAACGCAACGCCGATCCCGGTTACGTACAGAGTCAAAAAACGATTCGACGCGGGTCCCGGAGTGCAACGAAAGAGTACGAAGTAGAGGGACTTCATTGGTGACAGTGATGGAACCTATCGCGGGTGAGCGGTAGTCGATGACCAAAGGATAAAGGGGGCCTACCCTTCGTGAAAATGTAGTAATTGCCTGGTCGAAGTGGCTCCTCATCCCTCTCAACAAGTCGCTGGCTGCCATCTTGTAGGTCGAAAGTATCGGTAATTGTACAGAAAATCTCCACCATAGAATAGAGGTTAGTGTTGGTAATACCCGGTGCGACCCAGAGACCTCCGAGCACGGTGTCGCGATCGTTGGAAGCGTAGATGTGGGTATCGTGCCATGCCGAGCGATTGATGGGCTGGATATATGCGACCCCATCTTAGTCTATAGATGCCATTGCTTAGGGTCAGAGCACAAATCGGTGGAGAAAGGAAATTTCGCGCAATTGAAGAAAGGAGTGGTTGAGTGGTTGCAGTGGCAAAGAATTGGCTGCGTGTGTAAGGTTGGCCGACAGCTGAGAAAAAGCAAACACATACTTATCCGAACTACCGAGCGGGTAAGGCTTGCTTATATAAGCACAAAAAGCTGTCAACCTCAATCTAGGCCCAGAGACCCAGGCAACAGGAGAGGTGTAAAATGTCAGTTTTCAAGCATGGACAATTTCTGATATGATAGGTGAATAATATCAAGTAAACGACAGATACTGAAAGCCAAGCCTCGAAAATCTAAGATAGATTCCGCTCCCGTTCCTACATCAAATCCAGGTCTCGACCCTATCGTACTCTCCTAACTTTTTGCTTGTGCGAGAAATGTGTGAGGCTGTTTACCGGAGCTTGTTTCACGACTCTTCTCACGTGTTTCTTTTGAGGTACTAAGTACTCTAACATTAAATTTTGGGAAAATCAAATATCCAGCACACTTCCAGCGCATGCCGGATTCCTTCTCTGCTTTCCATCTCCTTGCAGTTCCTGCACTTGCTTCCCCGAGATAGTTCCGAGGTAGAAAAGGGCCCATAGCCAAGGGTAAGGTTGTCGTTCCGCTATCATCTCTAGTCCTGTTTCATTGTAGGCATAACTTTAGTGGGGTTTGATGCTGTCGCATTAGATATGCAGGGTCGGGTGTGAGGTAGCAAGAAGCTATCACTGGTGGAATATCATCTGCATCAACCGCCGGTCTCAGGTAGTTGTAGTTGCGTTTCTCGCCCTGCGGGAATGGGAATATAGGTATGCGGTGAGCAGCCTAAAATGGTCGATGTCTAAGAGGTACAGCATGTAAGTTTTGTAGGTTCACAAACGGGGACTGCCACCCTCACCCCCTGTGTAACCTACAAAACTTACACGCTGTACTCGAGTACCTCCGTATATGCTCTCTCCTCTGCAAACAATTCCCGCTTTTTCCCCAACGGAACCTCTCCTAACTCATCAATTTGAACATCTCTTTCTTTCCTACTCTGTAATTTCAGCGATGACATCGACCGCCCAAGGCCCTCTCCAACTAACCCCACGCCGTATTCGCTCTGCATGGCGCAATACCTTCATCTACTCTTCCCACGATCGTGATACCGTGCTCGGAGGCCTCTTTGCGTCAGAGGGTATAAGCAACAAAAACCTCTATTCTATGGTAGAGATTATCTGTATCTTTACCGATACTTTCCAAATCCAAGATGACAGGGAACAATTGGTTGAGAACGATGCGCACGCACTTACGCCAGGAAATTACTACATTGTCACCGATGGTAAGCCCCCTTTATGCTTCCGCCATCGACTGCCACTCACTCGTGATAGGGTCCATCACTGTCACCCATGAAGTCCCTCTATTTCGTCAGATTTCGTTGCAGACCGGGACCCGCGTTGCAGCGTTTTCTGATGCCATACGCAACCGGGATCTGCGCTGCGTGATAACGGGCAGGTCAGCAGTGATGAGTGGTGTTACTTACTAGGAGCCCTTCGAAGCCGCTCATGTGTTTCCCCTAAAGTATGAGGGGTACTGGAGGAGGCATAACTTTGGTCGTTGGATCACCATTCCGCCGGCATCTGAGTCGCATGGAGACATCAACTCTGTGCAGAATGGGATGTTACTCACCCGAGATATGCACGCACTATTTGATTCCTACCAACTGTCAATCAATCCAAAAGTGCGCTTAGTCTGAGATTTAGGTGTTTGTGGTCGTAGCTAATCTCTATGTAGGAGTAGCATATGATAGTCTGCTTCACACCAGTTGCTTGCGGCTACGGAATCGCCGGTGCACACCTTGATCAGCGCTTCCTCAACAACCCACTTCGCCCCCCCGACCCGCTGCTATTTTGGCACTTTCGCCAGGCTGTCCTGGCCAATATGAAAGGGGCTGGGGAGACTTGCTTTGAGATGGATTTTCCGCCGAGTCCAGGCACGGCGGGCCAGATCATGGGCGATAAAAAAGCTGCTGAGGGAATGGACCTTGGGGCTTTGGGCACTCTCACTGAACAGGGGACTCGCGCTTGAGGAAAAGGCAGGATGCTGTGGGATGTGTAACTACCGGTAGCGCAAGAGAGCATCTTAAAAAACCATGTTAGCACCAATGTTGGCTCATAAATGAGGCAAAAACTTAGCGATCTGAGAGGTCTAGTGTCAAACGGTATGAGGAGTGGGGTACCTCCGGGGCATGTGGCCGGTCTTGCCTCGCTTGACAGGTAGATCGTACCAGTACTCGAGTACTCGGGTGTAAGCGTATTTGGGGACCGGTAACACAAACACACTCTCCAAACGTATTGCTCGCTCAAACGCAGCAAAAGCGCTTGTGTCACCGGTCCCGACTTCTTGTCACCACCAAAAATTCCTCACTCACTATCACTCGAATTTCCTAATCCAGCTTAGTCCACATGCAAATTCTACGTATCGTACTTGTAATGGAGGTGGACGCGACTTTTGTCAACCCCCTACCTGTATTACGGTAGACTGTCGATTGTGCGGTGCCCCCGGCACGTGATGCCATGGGCCGTGAGGTGAAGTTCCCCACATACCAGTACTCGAACAGTATGCACCGGCTCCCCGATGGAAACTGCGATAGGCTTATTTTAGGGCCCGTTCGACACGCTACAAATATGGTGCCATCCATGGTATCATATATTATGATATTTACTTTTAGGGCATTAGTTTAATGGTGTTTTTACAACTAATTGGGGTGCGTTCAGCATGCAACAAAAGGCTTGGTGTTTTTTCAATCAAGCATTTCCTGCAATGGTATGGTAGGGGTTTAGGCCAGAAGAGTAAAAATACTTATTCTTCTCTGTCAAGGCGGATATAAGACAACCAGCTCTTCTCTTTACTTGTTTCTTTTCTGTTGATCATCGCATTCACCCTCGCTTGGTACAGCCATCAGTTATTGGGTCAAATTCTAATGCCATTCATTATCCTATTCTTTGATCTTTCTTCTCTATCATACTCGTTTGTATCAATAAAAGTCTTGTGTCGTTCGGTTCACTAGGATTGGATGCGCTGTGCCCCATGACCCCTATAGTTGTTCGAAAGTACCACCGTAGGTGGTATAGTATGTGGGCAACCAAGAAAAGACAAACACATACTAACCAAAATTAAGCAAGGGGTAAACATGATTATGTAAGTACCAAAAACTCTTTGGCCGATCTGGTTTTGATATCTGCTACGACGCAACCCTGGCTGCCCCACCTAATAAGTACCATTTTACTACATCTAACCGACCACAACAAACAAGTAATTCCATGGAACAATACTACAAAGAGTAAAACACAAGCAGTAATCTGATTTCGTGGTGTTGTTGGTAGTGCACGGGATGAATGTTGGAAAATTGTCAACTCTGACTCACTAAACCTAACTTAGTAACTCTAAGTGAGGTGGCCACGGGGAATGAGAACCAAACTCGGCTTAGCTCGGTCAAAGGGATCTCGCAATGCATAGTAGCCGTAAATTATGTCTGCTAAGGCGGTGTCTCCACTTGTCAAAGTTAGTGATCATTAACTCTGTGACAAAGGTGAAATACAGGTCGTATAGTATACTCAAGTAGGCCATGTTACATTTGTGTTTATACTATGCAACAAGCGAACTCTAAAAAATAGGGATTTCACAGGTTCGGGAAGAATTTGCTATGATATTTGTTTGTTGTAACATAGGTTAGAGACAAGAGCACTACTCTTATAATATCCAATTATCACAAATCTGATCTTATGGAATTCGAGATCCGGACACCCTACTGGGGCTGTAGCTGATATATAGGACCATGGGTCCTCGGAAATGAGTTCGAATGGCAACGGGGATCTGTGAGAAGGCCGACCCAAAGAATCCTAAAGTTCATGCAACACGCAACAGAAATGATATCCTCAAGCAAGCTACGCAGCAAGCCTATGAAAGAGTCAACCTACATTACCAATGACTCAACTACATCCACGGCAGCTACTGGGGCCGCAGAGCTAAACAACGCAAAAGGTGTAACAGGGGGAAAGAAGGAAGTAGAGATAGGGGAGACAGGGATGATGTGCAGGACGAGGAGATACCTGCTGCGTGGGAATTAGCTGAAGCAGAGAAAGATACTGGAAGGTAGGTTAAGAGATGGAAGGTTGCTGAGGGTGCTGTCTGTGGCGAGGGGGAGAATAGAGGTGCAAGCAATAAGAGGAATAATGCCGCTCTCCACCAAAGGAGAGAGGTAATGGCAGGGTAAGTGACCACGGGTAAATACATAAATGAGGCCTTTGCCCCTTTAGGTTCTAAATATCCGAATACAAACAACTCACACCCTCTTCTTATCATACACCGCATTAAATACACAATGCTACACGGGATAGGTTTATTGCATATATCCTACTGTTTAAAAATAACCACTGTGAGTAACGGCTTGTCATAATACTTTTCAGTCTCTAGTCCCCATGGTAGGTAAATACTTGCAATCACAGTCACAAGCAGATTTGGTTCTTGGTTCCGAGCTTCCCAAACAAAGTAAATGTGACTTGTGACCATGTAAAGCGGCAATCAAGAGAGGAAGCTCCCCCAGATGGAAGATGCAGGGAACGACATGCATGTCGAGAACCGCACAATAGCTAGTGCTACAAAGATGGTTACTTCATAGGACGAATCTGTGTAGCCAGCAGTGCAAAATAGTGAAGACCCGCATGCTGTCCAGATTTAGCACCATTGTCGGGGTACAGGTTGCAGTGGTCCTGGGGGTGGTTGTAACATGTGTGCATGTTCCAGTACCTCTATTACCACTCTCTTTAGCCTATCCTATGTTAGATTACATTCATTTGATTTGATTTCTTTTGTAATTCATTTCCCTACCAGAATCTCCAGATTCCGGCAGTCTGCTTATTGTATGCTTTGCAGGATTGGCAGGATTGTACCCAGGGAGTTCCAAGGGAAGGAATAGGTCATGTATACAGGGGGTAGGATAGAGGTAGTATTGTGGGAAAGCCCCTGGCTTTCCTGGACTCTGGCAGGCCCATAGGAGTCCGGTAGTTGAATACTTACTAGTAATGATAGTGGCTGCAGGTTTCCAAAGGCTCTGCTTTTGCTGGAAAGATTTCATATATTTAAGAGTGGTCTCCTGGCTAGCAGGAGATATCAGACTTCAGACAGATGCCTAGATAACTAATACACTTGGTTGAAAGGCAATCCTTTTATCCCTCTTGGCTCTATAAACTACTCTACTGTAACGGAATCCTATTATGTTTCTACTATTACTACTGACTTGATGTTGGTTTTTACTTATTTGGGTTTATACCTGATAAGGGCTACTATTTGGTTGTCCCTTCCTACTTGATTATGACTTCCTAACTGGTTATTCTCTCCTTGTTTCGCTTACCACTACCCCTCCTTGCTTCTACCCATTGGGGTATCGCTATCCTCCTGCTATACCTACTGGATTTGTATAGTAGTAGCGATCTCTTGTTCCTTCCTGTTTGGATTCTATTACTTGTTTTGTTAGCTCCATCCTGTCGCTTTTAACCCTCTGTTTTGGAATTAGGTAACCTTGGTATGCTGCCTCTGTTAGCATGTTTGTTGGACAGGATGTTTGCGCTTTTGTTTTGTTTTCCTAGCTACAATCTTTTGTATTTAAAGAGCCTGCAATCCCTTAAGGTTTCGGACTCTCAAGCCTCACAGGACTATCATCTTTAATACTACAAGTTGAACGGTCACTCTATTAGTTCCATACCTTTTACCTATTTTATTGAAGACCTATCCATTGACGCTTCTCCCCCTATCCTTACAGTATCTTCAGAGTCCCTTTGGGATTCTCGAGATACTTGGGAGTAGGTTACATCTACTATATTCCCCTTGTCTTCGCCTATAAGCAGGTCTCCCTTAGAGACTAAAGCGATCGCAGGCTACTGCTTAGGCTCTATTGTATAGCCGTTCATACAGGCTAGCGCCTGTTATATATTTTTCGCCTCAGCAGGTGATATCTGGTTCTCAGGATTGAGAACAGTGGGTAGGATTGATCACTCTTGCCTTTTCCTGATAACTAGTTTGAATCAGGAGACGCAGGGAGAGACTCCCGACTCTGGTGCAACATTCAATATTACAGACTGAAGTCCGATCACAAGTTTTGAAAGGACATCCAGACCTGCCATCATACTTGGGTATAACGTAGAGTCAGAACCAGTAGGAGAAAGTCACGATACACCTAGACCTATACAAAGCAGTCTCCACCCTGGAGACCTTGATACAGACTCAGAAGAACAATTCACAACAGAGCAAATCATTCAAAGGGCCTCCCAGAGAATTGAGGCAGCTTAAGCACCAACACCCAAAACCAGAAGCAGCTTAGAGACAGTGTTTGGAACACTACCACATTCTACAGTACCCTCAAGAAGCGAAACACCACCTGGCGGATTTCCAGACACCCCAAGCCCCTCCAGACAACCTCAGGGAAATGGGAAAGAACCAGAAACTCCCAGAAACCCCAGAGCACCCCCGCCAGCATCTAGGACGATGGCTGACACTCCAGAACAACCTAGAAAACAAAGGATCAAGCTTCCACAACCATCCAAATTTAGTGGAGAAGGTGAAGATCTACAACTAGACAAACTCAAGTGCTGGTTTAGGCAGGTCAAGATGTACTAATCCAAGTATGATGTTCTTGATGATACAGTGGATATGGTAGACTACTATAGCGCCTATACAGAATAGTGAGCACATAGTGCCTACCTCAACCTTATGGATGAATTTGAGGACAACCAACCCTCCCTCCAAGAATTCAAGAATGGCTTCAAGCAGCTGTTTGAAGCATCCATCAATACAAACAACCTGTACCTCAATTGACAGAAGATACAACCATCCTCAGGAGGCAAGCTAGCGAGAATCTCAAAAATTGCTGGAGAACTAGAAGACCTAAGAGGAACACTGCCTAGAGACTGTATATCAGACTATGTACAAAGGCAACGGTTTTTGTATACTATGGACTCCAAGCTCAGAAGGAATCTGGAACCTCAGATAAAAGATACCGATACCTGGAACCAAGTGGTCCAGCTGGCAGAAAGATATGATGCATCAATGTGCAAGACAAGAGCCTATGGCAGTAGCGTTTGCTCTTCCAGCACCTTCGGAAATAAGCCCAACAAAGCTAAAAACCCTCCACAACCAACCAACCACAAACCAGCAGGCAAAGGCAAAGCTACAGCGAGGAAATCGACCCCACATAAGCACAAAAAGCCAAGCAAGCATTAAATGGATCGAAGCAAGAATGAAGGAGTTAGTTAATACTGTAGAGAAGCAGGACATATGGCAAATGATTGTCCAAAGAAGGAGATCAAGTCCAATCATGTCACAGTCACTCAAGATACTCCAGACAGAGATGAAGAGCACTATGAGGCAGAAAGTGATAACCCACAAGAGTTGTATGGAAGGAATACCATCATAACCTACAAAAGCTACTGTTGGCACCTCCCAGGAAGCAGCCAGACCATTCCAAGCATTAGAATTCACAATGCTAGTGAATAAGAAACCTGCTAGTGGCCTACCAGATACTGGAACCATTGGAGGTACTCTAATCAGCAATCACTTTGCCACAACGAACCATATCCCTTATACAAATAAGAAGATACCTACTAGACTCAAAATGGATCTTAAGGGATCGAAATCAAGGAGCAATCACAGCTGCATCACAGATATCGAAATTGGAAGCATTGAGGTGCCCAAGGTACACATCAGTGTCACTCCAGTATCAGATTATCATATACTACTTGGTATGGATGACCTCATATGCATTGGAGCAGGTATAGACTGCAGGAAAAATACCCTCTACTTCCCTGACCATAAGGTCAGAGTAAACTGCAATGGAAACAGCACACAGCCTTGCTCAGCGATGGCCAAACAGGAAGATATACCAGACTACACCAAAGTGTTCCTACAAGATTTTGTTACAGAAATACCAGACTCTCTACTACTATTGCGGCTCTTTAACTACAAGATCATGATCAAAGACCCAGACCTCTATGTCAAGATGCCAACCTTCAAGACCCGCGAAAATTGATCCCCAAGTTCAAGGCATGGATAGTGAAACTGATCATGACTGGGATCCTCTACAGATGACAAACTCCTGGAGGCGCCAGCATGCTCATTCAACGGAAACCTGATGGCAAGATAAGAACATTAGTGGACCTTAGCCATGGGAATGATAACACCAAGAAGGACGAAGCTCCAATCCCAAACTAGCAGCTTATACTTAAAACTGTTGGCAGAGCCAAATTCCGAAGCAAGATAGACCTCAGTGATGCCTACTTTTAGACCTGGGTTGAACTTGAGGATGAGAAGTACAACACTATCAAAACACTATTTGGAGGCTTCGCCTGCAAGGTAATGCTTCAAGGAGGAACAAATGCGCCGGATATATTCAGGCAATTCATGGGAGATACACTCTCAGAAGAGTTTGGAGTCTTTGTATAAGTATATATTGATGATATCCTGAACTATAGCGATACAAAATAAGACTATATCAAGCATCTCAAAGCTATTGCAAGAAGCTGCAAAAAGCATAGCTATATGCCAACATAAAGAAGAGTGTCTGCATTGCAGAAAAGCTTGATATCCTAGGACACCTGATCGATGATAAAGGCATTCACCCTGTACCAGAGAAGATCAGAAGCGTTGAGGACTGTACCAGACCTCTGAATAGAAAGGAACTTCAGCGCTTCAGGGGGATGGTTAATTAAATTTTACGATTTCTACCCCATATCGCCACCATTACTGCTCCACTTACAGAACTTAATGGCGATGTAGAATGGATATGGACAGACTTGCAGGAAGCAGCCTTTCAAGCAGTGAAAAAGGCGGTGAAAAATCATCAGATCCTTTGACCTATTGGCTAAACCAACCCAGAACCAATCTGGCTATGCACAGATGCATCTCCTACCGGCAGTGGCGCTTGGATAGGCTAAGGACCAACCAGAGATACAGCCAGACCAGCAGCATTCCATTCTAGGAAACTGTCATCCACTCAGAACACCTACCCCACCCACCAGCAGCAAGCGCTTGTAATAGTTGAGGCTGTACAAGTCTTTCCCCACTTGTTGTCAGACACAAAGTGCACCATAGTCATTGACCATGAGAGTCTTACCAAGTTCATAACAGAAGAGAACCTCAGTGACCGGCAGCAAAGATGGATAATGCATCTTAGCCGCTTCGATTTTAAAATAGAATACAAAACTGGAATAAAGAATTTCCTGGCAGACTACGAATCCCGGGTTCATGAAACTGATTTAGGGCCTCAAGATATAATACTAGAGGATCCCAACTCCAAAAATCCAGAACTCCAGAACCACAACTCAGATCATATTCAAACCAACTACACTTCTTCCTCATACTATAGCTTAGATTCCGAGGGCAAATGGATACCTTTGAAGAAGAACAGCACTCTCCATCCCTCACTATCCATGAATCTATCTATCCATCCTCCCCAGACTACCTAGCAAGCAAAGAGATAGCAGCCAATGCAGTCACTCACTCTCAAAAGCGCAAGAATAGAACTAGTACCAATGATAGCAGCATCTAGGCAGGCAACTCGGGGGAAGATAAAGCCACCCTGAAAACATTTGACTAAGGACTAACGAAGCCACGCAGCACTCAGTTGGACTGCATACTATGATGACAAATGCATTACACACAGAGACAGCAAGGAAGCCAATGGATATGTTTCCAAGGTCCCTGAAAAGTTAAAACAAGCAAAGAAAGCTAAGGCAGCATCTGATACCCCAATGGACAGTAGCACACCTCCACCTGACGATAGCTCTATGTCCCTACCCTCACCTGGAAACAAATATCTCTGGCTTGCAGATATGTTGACCCCAGCCTCCCCACCTCCAGCTTCACCAGCTTCGCTAGCTCCTAGACCCCTCTATAGCGATCAAGAAGCCTTCGGGAATCCAGCAGAGACAGATATTGTCTAGACCTTCCTTGGAACCCTCAACTCATCCAGCATGGGAAAATTCTGCCCTGCTGTAGTTGATGTATTACAGCATGATCCACTATTCCGGCGGGTCCTGTAGACCATTGATAAGCAACATTATTCGATTCAGAATGGCCTCCTTATAGCTGACATTACCAATGGCTATTCCAGCATCTAGATACCTGGGGGATATTTAGAAAGGGGAGTATACCTTCGAGATTTCTTTCACAAGATAATTCACGAGGTCCTAAGACACTTCTTAGCTCACAAGTCCTACAAGTATTCCGATTGTTTCTTCTGATAGCCCCAAATGCGCCAGGATTTTATAGCATACTGCAGCTCTTATAATCAATACCAGATAACTAAAGAGCCTACCACACTACCTGCAGCTAGATCTCTAACCCTACCAGCACCTGACGAAGCCTAAAAGTCCCTTGCCATTGATTTCGCTGGCCCCTTCAACAAATCAAACAACGCTACAACTATTATAGTTATTATCGATAGCTTTAACTCCTACACCCATCTTATACCCTTCAGGACTCTGCCACCTCTGAAAAGGTTTTCAGCAAACTCCTGAAGACTATATTCGATGTGCATGGCCTTCCTCTAAGCATAGTACTGGACCAAGAATCCCGCTTTACGTCTAAGGTCTGGTCTCAGATGATGAAGTCAATGGTAATCCAGGTCTGGATGGCAACACAATACAACCACCAAACCAATAGCCAGGAAGAGCGCCGGATTCGCACCCTTAAACAGACGCTGAGGATTTTCATCAACAAAAGATAGAATAACTGGTCCAATGCCCTCCCAGCGAAAGCAGAGGCTATGAATGGCGCCCCCCATGAATCCTTAGGGATGTTCCCATACCAAGCGCTCTATGGACACCCTTGGACGCTCTTCAACCCTGTACTCAGATCCGCCAGCAAAGTATCAGCAGTGGACGAGATCTTGAATACCCAAGAAGCCACTAGGATGGAAGTAGATATGGCCAGAAAGTGTGCTACATTTCTGCAGAATCTTCAAGCAGATAAGAAGAGAAGCCCCTATCGAAGACCATTCAATATTGTCACCAGAGTCCTTATTAGAGGACGCCCTTACACCTCCAACCTTGGACAATTCTAGAATCTAGAGCCTCCCTAGTTTGGACCCTTTAAAGTCCTAGAGCAGGACTCTAGTGGTGATTACTATAAACTTGAATTGCCTATGAGAAGGGAGCGCCAAAACCTATATTTCCGTATATCATGCCTCAAGGAATACCATGAGAATGACCTCAATCGATTTGCATCCACAAGGATGAATATGCCAGCTCCTATACTCATCAACAATGCCCAAGAATGGGCAAAAGAGGGCATACTGGATTATCACGTTTAGAACAACAGAGTCGATATTCTGGTATACTGGAAAGTGTATGAAAGGACTGATCACTCTTAGGAACCTATCGAGAACCTGGAGAACTCAATGGATATCATAGCGGAATACTGGAAAGAAAACCCCAGCACTGAACCGATACTCAAGATCACCTGCCACTATGTCAGGACAACTAGGGAGCTTATAGAAGTTTGTACAATTCCTTGCCCTAGAACTATAATACTATCCGATTTCTGGCAACTATATAATAATGAGGAATACAAATCTGCAGGCTCAGATGATAGCTATTTCAATATTGATGTTGACTCCAAGCTCTGGACTTGGGAGAGCGGCGATGCGGCCTATAGCCTTAGTAGAAGATAGGTTTTGTTTAGAATTGGGTAATGTAACATGTGAGCATGTTCTGGTACCTCTATTACCACTCTCTGTAGCCTTTCTATTGTTAGATTACATTCATTTGATTTGATTTCATTTGTAATTGATTTCCCTTCCGGAATCTCTGGATTCCTGCAGTCTGCTTCTTGTATACTTTGCAGGATTGGCAGGATTGTACCCCAGGAGTTCCAAGGGAAGGAACAGGTCATATATACCAGTGGTAGGATAGAGGCAGAGTTGTGGGAATGGTACAAGATTTCTAAGATCCTGGTAGGGCCACAGGATTCCGGTAGCTGTCCACTCTTCGGTTATGATAGTCGCTGCGGGTTTCCAAAGCCTGAGCTTTTGGTGGGAAGAATCCATGTATTTAAGAGTGGTCTCCTGGCTAGCAGGAGACATCAGTCTTCAGACAGATGCCTAGATAACTAATACACTTGGTTGAATGGCGATCCTCTTATCCCTCTTCGCTCTATAAACCACTATCCTGTATTCCCCTTGTCTTCGCCTCTCAGCAGGTCTCCCTTAGACACCAAAGCCATAGAAGGCTACCGCTTAGGCTCAATTGTATAGCTGTTCATACAGGCTAGCGCCTGTTACTGTAGTTGAGTTGGAGTTTTAGCTTTTTTATTCTTTTTTTATTCTTTGCTTTGGGATAGTAGCATTGAGGACAGTGGGGTTTACAGTGAAGGTTTGCCATAGGAAGGTTTTCCTAGACTAGTATATTTGAAATTCTATTCCTCAATATGACTCTGGTCGTTTGGTTGTGTTAACGATTTTGTTTATCAATACTTGTGATAGCTTGCACCAGTATGAACAGAAAGCTCTTCCACACAAATCAGAGCAATAAACCACTAACCCAGACCTAAGGTACATTTTTTTGATCCAACTGTACCAGTGTTGTAGAATCAATAAGATGGTAGGAACGAGTGCATGATATGTGCCCTATAGTAGGTATTATAAATTTAGTCCACTACGCAGTGATGTTTGCCCTCCATATCTGCTTTGGTATGGATACAAGGATTGAAATACTGTGGTGGCAAAGCAGGTGCAAAGTGATCAGGTTGTCTAATATCTCAGACCTACAATATTGTATAAAGTATGATAGCTAGATATGCCAGTCAGAATTCATGCTAGCTGGCTGGGCTTCAATATTTTTTTTATTTGTAATTAAATACAGGAGAAACCGCTCAGCCAGGCATATGCGTACCCAATAGTATTACATTTTCGAAGGAGGTCTACTCAACCAGCCTATCCCGCAGTATATCTGGACACTACCCTCCATATACCTTGTAATTATAACAATTGAAGGGTCAGCCCAGCAACAACATCATAACATCAAGGTTCTTAGAAGAAGTATTTGCCTTGATATACAGCGTGGTTCAAATCCATATAGCAAGCTAACAAATGGGAAACACATATCAGCCAAACATGCAGAATATGGGCTCTACAAATAGTAGTTTTATGAATTGTAGATCTATGTGGACTCTGGTTGTGTTGACTGCAGTAGTGTAACTTGTTGGTAAAAAGATACAGAAAGTTGTTATTGCATATTAGGTTAAGGGTTGTCCTTTATCCTGCTGGATAATAATAACTGTAAGCACATGAGGTGTGAGTAGCTGAAAAGGAGCAAGGTTCAACACTGCATGTTATACATTTCCTGAAATTAAAGTGGGCAATTCTTGGTTAGGGTTCCCATTAATAATACAATTTTTTTTTTAAAGAAAACCAGCCATGCCCTCCCCCATCATACCCCCTCCTAACTATCCTCTCCCTATCGTGTCCCCTCCCTGTTACCCTACTCAAAGACTCGGGCCCTTATGAGCCCTTTGAGGCAATTGGCTAGGCTCTAGTAGCAGCTGCCTTAGCTTGCTCGCATAGGAGCTCAAACTCTTTCTGCAGGAGTTCCATCTGCAATAATGTCTTTTCTCAGTAGAGGCGATCATTTTCCCTCCTCCCAGCCGCTTACTGCTCTTGATAGAGTTGATCATCTCATCGCTCGAGCCGAGAATTGACCATTTGCATAATCACTACTCTACATTGAACCCTTCCACTAACAATTTTTCCCCCTATTTTTTAGTAGAAAGGCTGTGTCAAACATTAGCACAAACTTATTAACCTTAGTACTGTAGCACTCTACTACAGCCTTTGGCATACCAAATATTTTCGCTGCTGTTTTTCAGATCAGAGGTGAATAATGAATAAGGAGATTTACCAGCAAAGGAGAATATGGGAATTTAAGTACTGCTAAATGTTCATACATTTCTCTTAGTATTATGAGTCCATTGATATCAGAAACGGCTTAGGGAATGGGAGTGTTAGCGAAAACGCAATCCTGCTTTCAGCTCCACCTAGAAGTGTAACCTCTACACTATCCAATTGCACTTGCTTGTTCATGATATAGTTGACGATTGTAACTATATGGGGGTTTTGAGATCATCAAGGCAAAGATGGCCTACTATTCAGTCACAGAGTTTCCAGTTAAGGTTTGCTATACTTACTTGGCAAACCACAATTTGGCTGACCGCCTTATGGAAAATTTAGCGTTTACTCAAACTCTTAGTATTGTAACTATCCCTTCTACCAGTGTCATACTGGTATACTCAAATATGATTGCACTAGCAAAGCTCTCGTGGCCTGGACGGACACTACAGAACTCTCTCAGTGCACAAGGTTCATGGGTAAAATACACTCCTGGACAGACTTATAGTAGAGGTTCCTGGGCTCCGAACCTTGTTTTTTCCCTCCTGTATACAAGCACAATTCAGCTTTTTCCGGCGCACCATATCCTACAATTATTGCCATCAAATATTTTCTTCTACTTTCAATTTTCAAAGTTATAATTGGTTACGTGGTGTAGTTGGTAGTACACTGGATAATCATTTGAAATATCTCTACTTCTCCGCAGCTAAACCTAGGTTACTGTATCTTGCTAGGGGCTATGCCACCAGGGAACCCAACCCAGTTTATCTCACTGTATAGGCTGCCGTCGTTAATAATAATAGGCAGGCAAATAGATTCCTTATATTCTAGTACAGGGGTTGGCAGTAGAACAGCTACATAATCTATCCCTTTGCCCAAAGGGAGTCGTACCCATGGCGTGCTATAGCCTACCGCAAAGTGCTGGTAGTTGAATGCCTTTGCGAATGGATCGCACTATTGGAAGCATTTACTCCTCAACTTTGAACAGCCAACAAGACTCAAGTGGGATGATCAAGGAGATCGTTTATGTTGACCAGGTCATGTGTGGGCAGAGAGTGCATCCTAATATGTATTGTCACAGTATACAGGTCTGCAACTGTGGAGCTATGGCACTAGGTATTGTAACCTACTCCCAAGTATCTCGAGAATCCCAAAGGGACCCTGGAGATACTATCAGGATAGGGGGAGAAGCGTCGATGGATAGGTCTTCAATAGACAAGGTAAAAGGTATGGAACTAATAGAGTGACCGTTCAACTTGTAGTATTAAAGATAATAGTCCAGTGAGGCTTGAGAGTCCGAATCCTGAAGGGATTGCAGGCTCTTTAAAGACAAAAGATTGTAGCTAGGAAAACTAAACAAAAAGCGCAATCATCCTGTCCAACAAACATGCTAACAGAGGCAGCATACCAAGGTAACCATATTCCAAAAACAGAGGGTTAAAAGTGACAGGATGGAGCTAACAAAACAAGTAATAGAATCCAAACAGGAAGGAACAAGAGATCGCTACTACTATACAAATCTAGTAGGTATAGCAGGAGGATAGCGATACCCAAATGGGTAGAAGCAAGGAGGGGTAGTGGTAAGCGAAACAAGGAAAGAATAACCAGTTAGGAAGTCATAACCAAGTAGGAAGGAACAACCAAATAGTAGCGCATATCAGGTATCAACCCAAATAAGTAATAACCAACATCAAGTCAGTAGTAATAGTAGAAACATAATAGGATTCCGTTACATTCCCCTTAAAAGAAATAAAACTAACAAACAAACAAAGAATATCCTAAAGGGCTTAATGACCAACCCGCCTTTGGAGCATTCCACTCAATTTCAAAACATATAACTTAATCAGTAAACATATATCCATCACTGGTGTCAGGACCTTACACCTTTATAAGCCCCATAGTAGCGAAGACAATACCATGAAGCAGTTGGCTTTCCATCTCATATTCGTCCAAGGTGGAGAGTGTTGTGCTGGTATCGGATTCAGAGATGTCTGAGTCCTGAAGGGGTTTCCAAAATCCCTCAAGGTAAAGCTCAGGTGAGAGGGGGGCATAGTCGGGTTTCTGAAGTGTCCAGGCAGAGAAAGTCTCGCAATAGGACCAAGGGAGTCTGAAAGGTATAGATTCATTGTAGGTATCGAACCAGTAGGATCTGATGAGGGTGCTGGCGCCTTCTAGGTTGTAGAGGGGTTCCCATGTTGCTTCGATTTCGTTATAGCCTTTCCAATAGATCAAGAACTGTCTTTTTCTGCGATAGATTCAATCTTTGAGTATCTTTTCGATTTCTCATTGCTCTTGTCCACTGGCATCGATGGTGACAGGTCCTTTGGATATGGGTTCAGGTGTTCCAGGGAACGTGAAGGGGTTGGGTCTTAGGTAAATGCGAAGATGGCTGTGATGGATCCATGGGTGGATTCCTGCCATCAGTGGGGGAAGTATGAGGTTGTAGTTGTTATGTCTATCAGGTCCTTCGCTCACTGAGAAGGGTCCTAACCATGGTCCAACTAGCTTCTGATTTCGTCCAACTTTATCGACATAGGGTGCTGACTTGAGGATAACTTCAGTTTCGTTAGCAATGATTGGAGGTCCATCCTTTCTTCTGTTTTCGCTGGAGGTGGTTTGGCGTGCTCTGGCCTTCATGAGGGCATCTCTGGTGAGTTGCTGGTTCTTCACGATCTGGGAAGCAATCTTGTCTGCTACTGGTACTGAAGTGGGGAGAACTCTGACACTTGGGAGGAGGTTTGGTAGTCTGCCAAAGGTAATTTCGAAGGGAGAGAGTTCTGTGCTATCGCTGGGTGCTGCATTGATTGCAGTCTGGACATGAGGTAGGTGGCGAACCCACTTGGTTCCTTCAGGGTTGACATAGTTCCTAAGGCAATGGTGAACAGTTCTGATTCTGCGCTCAGTCTGTTCATTGGTCTGGTGATGGTAAGAAGTAGCCATGTTGAGACCAATATTGAGATTCGCAATAAGCTGTGTCCAAAACCGTGAGGTAAACTTGTAGTCTCTGTCAGAGACTAGGGAGGTAGGAAAACCATGAATAGAGAAGACTCGCTCAATGAGGGTGTGTGCTGTTTCGATAGCTGTGATGTTCTGGGAGACTGGTATGAGGTAGGTAAAGCCGCTGAATCGATCCAAAACAACCATGATGAGTTCAAGCTTGGAATCGTTAGGGAATGGTCCTGCAAAGTCAATTGCAAGGGACGAGAATGGCTGCCTGGGTACAGGGAGGGGGGTGACTGATCCTTCAGGGACAGTGGTAGGTTGCTTGTTGAGCTGGCATAGATGGCATCTGCGGACATAGTCTTTGAAATCGTTCCTCATAGAGAGCCAGTAGAAGTGTCTTGAAGCATATTCAAAACATTTCTGCCAACCCATATGTGCTATTTGTTCATGGGTAATACGCACAATTTTGCTTCTGATCTTAGCACCTTGATAGCTTGCTTCATAGGGGACATAAGGACAGTCTCTACTGTCATCCTTCCCCTTTCTGACGAGAACTCCATCATATAAGAGCCAGTCAGGGTGGTTGATAGCCTTGGTAACTACCTCAAGGAGAGGGTCATTCTGGGTAGCATTTCGAATACTGGAGTACCACTTTCCTTTCATGTAGTTGGTAAGCTGAAAAGCGCGAAGGTCAAGCTGTGAAGAGGGCTAATGAAAGAAGCAGTCCTCATAATCGACAGGTGCTTCTGGGGTAGGTAGGTCCCATCCTTGGTCGATATCCGGTATTTCTCTTTCTTTTCCTTTATCAATAACTGTGTGAAAAACTGGGTAGCCATCATCATCGTGGAGGGGAGGAGGAACAGCCCATCTGTGTTCTGCTCTGCACTTGGGATGATGAGGGGAGACAAAGTTGGAGGTAGAGCAGAGAGGCAAGGGTCCTGGAATATCGCGAGATCCTGAGGGAAAGTTTCCTGTATTCTTTCCATTCATGTGGGTGTGGCATTTGTCCCAGACACAGGCAGTCCAGTGCATGGCTCTGTGTCTATTAGATTCAAGAAATCGGTCCAGTTCATTGACTGGGGGTCGAGGAGGGACTGGTGTGGGCTGAGGGTCAGGTTCAGTAGGTGTGGCGCTGGGGGTGATATATCTGGAGGTGGTGACTGCAAGAGATTCCAATTGGGTGATAAAATCATGGATTCGTTTAAAGCACTTGGTGATAGCATCTGGATGTAGTTGTTGGTCCATATCTCCTGGAGTATTGTTAATTCTCGACACAAGGCCTGACAGTTGAGCTTTAGTTCGCTCAATAAGTACTGTGGCCTGGGATGGCTCTTGAGGGTTGCTGAGATAGGAGGAGGTCTCGACGATTTCACAACCTTGAATGACATTGGTTGCAAGCTCGTGGGTATCTGCTGCTTTATCCATAGCTTGTTCAACAGAATCTGAGTAGTGACTCGCCTCTAGGGAGCTGGAGGGGTTTGAGCTGGTGCCATGATGTGAGTTCCACATGGAGTGGTGTTCAGGGGTAAGAATGCAAGAGGGTACTTGAAGAGTGAGGGCAGAAGAAGGGTCTAAGGCATGAGCGATGTTGAGGTAGTGTCTTGATACACTGTTCATGGCGGAGGAGGGGGTCTTTATATGCTTCTTCTATGTAAGGTCTTCGAGTATTTAGTCTTGTTCAGCTGGGGTGTCTTCATAGATCCTTGATAGTGCATCTGCAAGGACATTGTCTCAACCAGGTCTGTGTATGATATCGAAATTATAAGATTGCTGGAACATGCGCCATCGAGTTTGGCAGTAAGGTAGGTCACTCTGCTTCAGGAAAAATGATAGTGCCTTGTTGTCTGATACAACAGTGAACTTGGTGCCATATTGAATCGGATGGAATGCCTCAATGGCATCCACAATCGCTAAAAGTTCCAATTCGTGGACAAGGTAGTGCAGCTGACTTGTTGCAAACTTTCTGCTGTGGAATGTGGCAGGGTATGCTTTCTCTGGGGAGGGTCCTTGGCCAACCCATGCTCATGATCCAACCTTAGAGGAGTCAGTAATGAGGTATATTGGATCAGCTAATGTCTCATAGGAGATGGGCCGGAGCGGAATTGTCTCCTTAGCCAAACGCTTAACCTGTTTGAAGGCTTCCTCATGCAGGGGTCGCCATTCAAACACAACTTGGGAAATTAGGTCCGAGAGGGGGGCAGTGGTGGAGGCAAGGTATGGAAGGAAATGTGCATGATATATCACAACTCCAATATAGGTCTGAACCTCCTTTTTCAATTTTGGTGTGGGCCAGTCTTGGATAGATCGAATTTTTTCAGGATTTGCATGAATTCCTTTCGCATCTATAACATGTCCTAAGAGTGAGAGCTTGGTGGCGAAGAATTTGCAGTTGGCTGGTGATGCTTTGATTTGATGCTGCTTCAGTCTTTCCAAGAATGATCTGATGTGCGAAATGTGGTCCTCAACTGTTTCTGAATAGATGGGTATGTCATCCATGTATGCCCAAACGAATTTTCCAATAAATCCATGTAGGACAAACTCTAAAACTCTCATAGCTGTAGCAGGGGCGTTGGCATCTCCTTGCAGCATAACTCTGCATGCAAAGGATCCAAAAGGTGTCTTGATGGTGTTGTATTTCTCATGCTGGGGAGAACTCGAATTTGGAAGTACCAGTTTGCTAGGTCAATGGTGGATCTGAACTTTGCTCTGGCAACAGTTCTGAGTATCTTGGCTTGGTTGGGAATCGCTCCATGGTCCTTGATAGTAATATCGTTCCTGGGTACAAGGTCTGCAAGCAGTCTGATTTCGCCATTGGGTTTCAGCTTTGGGAATATATTGACTGGGTTGTGTGCCTCCCTTGGGTAAATGATTCCTTTAGCTTTCCAGTCCTCCATCAATGCTCTGTATGCTGGCATGATCTTGTCACGGAACGTGAAGAATCTCGGATTATAGTCGGAAATTGTGTCTTTCAGCTGGATGTGGTGGTTGACATCTCTCAAGGGTGGTAATTCCGCTGTCTTCTTGCCAGGGAATACTCTAGGAAACTCGGAAATGAAGTCAGGGGCATCTGCTTCATTCATTGCCGAAAATCTTGCATGGGTTGCTTTCTTGCAGGTCAAGGTGTTTCCTTTGTCAGGGAAGGTGATAATAGATTTTCCGCAATCTATAACAGCATGGTGTGCAGTAAGGTAAGGCATTGCTAGGAAGATGTTATAGTTGTCCAGGGAACCGACTAGGGCTTCAGAGATATCGCCGCTTTCTTTGTCAATCTGTATGACAGGCTTTGCAACATAGTTGATTGCTGAGTATGATCCTTTAAATGCCATCTTCAGGTTGATAGGAGTCTCGAGGTCTCTGGTAGGGAGTTGGTGGGTGGTGACAAACTTTCCTGATATCAAGTTGTCTCCAGTGGTTCCTGTGTCGAATAATGCCTTTGCTTTGTGGCCATTGACTGTGATGTATGCTTCGAGGGCTTGGGATTGAGTTCCACTAGGTCCTGCATAGTTTGTGGTAACTGTGACTGATTCCTTCACATGGGGATCGTCTTCCTGGGTGTGGTATGTTTTTCTGACATTCTGGGGTCTCCTGGTTCCTCCAGGGCATCCATTTCCTCGCTGCTGGGTGCTCCTATGCTTCTTCTTCTCAAAGCAGTTATCGGAGTAGTATTCTTGTTTTCCACAATAGTAACAGTCATTATCTCTTCTGCGCGGATCCTTCTCAGCCTGGGATACTCTTGATTGATGAGAGGTGTTGTTAAAGAATCTTGGTTGATTTCGTTGGGTGTTGTTCTGGGGGCACTTGGGTGCTTGTTGGGAAACTGCATTAGAGTTTGCATTTCCTTGACGATTTCCACAGAGTCCTGTAGAGTGGGCAATTGCATCTCGTTTTTTCCGCTATTTCCACTAGCTGGTCAAAGGAGGTATCTGAAGTGATATGTGGTTTCACTTCACGCTTGAGTTTGATATCCATGGCATCTAGGAGTCTCTGGTACACTGAATAGTCCGAAATTGTTCCTGGGGGGAGACTGTCTCTCAAGGTTTCAAGTCTGATTACAGTGTCGGTAATCTGTGCTGTTTTTCCGCCAGTAGTTTGCTTGACTTGTAGCCACTGTTCATAGATGGTATCAGTGGATGTAGAAGGAAGGAAGTAGGCCTCGAATTTCTGTTTGAGTCCAGCAACTGTGTGGTCTCCTTGGGAAGCTTCATATTGGGTAAATTTATCGAGGGCTTTCACTCTGCAATAGGCTCCATAGTATTGCAGGGCTTCAGGGGCATCGTCAGTTATGCCAAAGCTGGCGATGTATCAATGGACTCAGTTGAACTATGAGTTGATTCTCAATGGGTCTCGATCTTTTCCTTCTCCTATGAATGTAAATGGTGCAGGCCATTTGGGACGATTATTTCCCTCTGTGGGGACTGACATGGCGATGGGTGCAGGGCTTGGATTGCTTGGTGGACTTGGTGGACTAGGTGGTCTTGGTGGACTAGGTAAATCGTCAGGAGCAAGGCTTGGTTCTCTTGGTAGACTAGGTAGTCTAGGTAGCGAAGCTGGGGGTGCTGGTCCTGGAGCGTCCTCTGGACCAGAATCTGATTCCAATTCTGAGCTTGGTTCTTTCTTGAATTGGACTCCTTAGTGGAGCTGTTCTTGGACTTGTTCTTGGACTTGGTCTTGGTCTTGGACTTGGTCTGGAGCTTGGGCTTGGGCGTGGTCTTGGGCTTGGTCTTG
>QFET01000148.1:0-52105 GCA_003316355.1 Tuber calosporum | reverse complement strand
GAGTCTGGAAATCCGCCAGGTGGTGTCTCGCTTCTTGAGGGTACTGCAGAGTGTGGTAGTGTTCCAAAGACTGTCTCCAAGATGCTTCTGGTTCTTGGTCTCGATTCCTGCGCTGTTTCTGTTCTGTAGGTTTCTCTTTGGACGATTTGCTCTGCTGTAAGGTCCTCTTCTGAGTCTGTATCAAGGTCTCCTGGTTGTAGGAAACTTTGTCTAGGTATAGGTGTATCGTCACCTTCTCCTTCTGGGTCTGTGTCTGGGTTATTCCCAAGTCTGCTGGGAGGTCTGGATATCCTTCCAGACATAGTGGTCTGACTTCTTCTGTCTGTAATGATGAATGTAGCACCGGAGCCCGGAGTCTCTCCCTGCCGCTCCTGCTTCTAACTAGTTATCAAGAGAAGGGAAGGGTGACCAATCCTACCCACTGTTCTCAATCCTGTGAACCAGATATCACCTGCTGAGGCGAAAAAAATGTAACAGGCGCTAGCCTGTGTGAACGGTTATACAATAGAGCCTAAGCGGTAGCCTGGTATCGCTTTGGTGTCTAAGGGAGACCTGCTGAGAGGCGAAGACAAGGGGAGTACAATAGAATGGCTTATAGAGCGAAGGGGAACAATAGGATCGCCGTTCAACCAAATGTATTCACTGTCTAGGCATCTGTCTGAAGTCTGATGTCTCCTGCTAGCCAGGAGACTACTCTTAAATACATGAAATCTTGCCTGCAAGAGCTGAGGCTCTGGAAACCCGCAGACACTATCATTACCGGTGAGTGTACAGCTACCGGAATCCTGTGGCCCTGCCGGAGTCCTAGAAAGCCTGGGGCTTTCCCACAACACTGCCTCTATCCTACCGCCGGTATACATGACCTGTTCCTTCCCTTGGAACTCCTGGGGCACAATCCTGCCGATCCTCCAAAGCATACAGTAGTGAGGGCGCCGGAATCTAGAGATTCCGGTAGGGAAATCAAATACAAAAGAAATCAAATCAAATGAATGTAATCTGACAAAGGAAAGGCTAACAAGAGTGGTAATAGAGGTACCGGAACATGTACTCATGTTACAGACGTAGACAGCCACTTCTGTCAAAAGCCTTCCACCTATTCATCGGGTATCTGAAGCTGTCTGGGAGCGGAAAACCCCCAGGCAGCATCGCAGTCGGAATGTTATTCCCTGGAATTGCAGATGTTATGCGGACTGCTGCCATTAGGGAAGCTTGTAGCAAGTAGAGTAGGACCGTGGCTAAACACGCCTCTGCCTACAATGCCCTCCGGTTGGTATTGAAGGAGGCGTTGGTTATCCATCTGAGGACTCGATTCCAAAACGTCTGTATCTTATTCATCATGTTGATGCTTGGGGTGAGGATCTCTGCCCCGTATAGCATGGTCGGCAATAAGATACCCTTGGCCAATCATCTCGCTCCGTAGGGTAACAGTCCTTTTCGCGGCATCGATAGTCTCTGAATTCGAAAGAAAGCGGCCTGTGTAAGCGCCAGCCTTTTGGTAAAATGTGTGGTTGTTTGTACGTTATGGCCTAACCAAAAACCCAGCCATTTTACTACTCGCCCGGCCGGCTGTATAACATGAGATTGAAAACTTATCGGGCACTCAGAGACATCTTGCATCTCTCTCGGCGTTCTCCAGTGCACAAGCTCTGTCTTGCGATACTGACGGAAAGGTCCAGATCTTCTGCTCGACTGTTGATCCATTCCACCTCTCCCTCCATCAAACGCGAATTTCGGTACCGTGAATTGGACGCAACCGTAATCTGGAAGTCATCCACATACGAAGTAGAAAAGCTCTCTTCTGGGTTATCTGCCGTGTGTAGACCACGAAAGTATATCCCAAAGAGGAGCGGGGACAGGGGGGAGCCTTGCGGGACCCCACGATCGATTCTATATTGCGTTCGTGAGCTGTCTGGATAGGCCAGTGTAACCTTTCGGAAAGCCACGAAATTCCGTATCCAATCGGTTATGTATGTTGGGACCTCCTGATTTCTTTCGAGGATCCCCATGAGCTTCTTATGGTTAACGTTGTCATAACCCCCTTTCACATCCAGGAAGACCATTGAGACCTTCTTTCCGCTGAATTGACTCTCATTGACCCTGTGTTTCAGTGATAAGACTTCATCTACTGTGGACCTCTGTGGTAGAGTTCCAGTCTGATTGATGCAATACATGTCCGATTTATAAGCAATCGTCATAAGGCGTCGATTGGCTATTCGTTCCGCAATCTTGGAGAAAGTCTGCATTAGAGCAATTACCCGGAAGCTCGAACATTCCCTGTAGTCACTCTTTCCCGGCTTTGGCAGGATTACGCCTATTGACCCTTTTGGGCATGGTGGGTGAATCCCCCATCTTAGGAGGTCGTCCACTAACAAGGCTAGTACGTTTTCGTTAAGCCGTCTTATGTTTTTCTAAACCCCATATGGGACCTAATCTGGCCCAGGGGCTGACTTGTTGCTACACTTCTCCAAGGCCTCCCATACCTCAACCGGTGTGACCCTATCTGCCAAACGAAGTTCCCTCCGGTAGAGGGGTTTCGACGATATCGGGTCCTGATTTTCCCGGAAAAAGTGGCTGATGATAATTGCCGCAGTGTCCTCTGGTGTATTACTATCTTTACCAGGTACGCTGTTCGGGATCCGTTACTTGGTGAACTGACATGCCGCCCACACGTCGTTCTTCTTTGCCGCGGCTAAGAACTCATCCCCGTATTTCCGCTTCGCATTCATAATTGCGGTCCGGTATGCTTTCCTCGTCTCAATCTTTTCCTTCACCCCGCTCCCGTCACGTCCAACAGGCCGGGCAGCAGAGGTATAAACCCTTCTCATTTCGGTAATGTCTGGCGTCCACCACGCCTTTGACCACCTTGTTGGCCTCTTCATTCGGGCCCAGCCTTTTACCATCTGTATCAACCTTGACAAGTTCTCCTCGAGGGTCTTAACGGCCGTAGCTGGGTCATTCAAATTTTTGTATTCGTGATCGACATAATTTTTTAGGGAAGATTCTATCCCGGGGTTGGGGACCCCTTTCTCGTCTCTCCATTTAATCTTGTCCCTGTCTGGAGAAGGTGTCGCCAGCTGTAAATCCTTCAAGTCCAGTTCTGTGAGTATGACTATGTGATCCGATCCTGTCTGTTGGTATAGGTCACTCCATCTCGATACCCTCGCTAACAAAGCTGAATTGGCTAGCGCGTAATCGATGACCGGGAGTTGGTGTAACGTAGGATTGTCCGGGAATTTCGTGTAGACCACAGCTGTATTAATCACGGTAAAACCCCTCTGCGCTGCCAGCCGCATAAAGTGCTCGCCCCGCCTTCGTTCCCGGGATTCCATACTCCGTAGCGGGTCAGTAAAGGTCGTGTGTATATTTAAATCTCCGACCACAAGTGTCGGTTCGTTCGTTTCGATAAACAGTTACTCAGGTGGTACTGTATGTCCCCAGTCGTTCCTGTTATAAGTATTTATCAAGCCAAAGGTTTGACAGTCGCCTAATAAAGGTCCCTCCTTTGCAAAAATTCACAAGTACAAAATATCAAAATCCTTTGAAACCACAACAAAGGAAACACTAATCAGAGTCCTCAGTGCCACATAGGTACACACCCGTACCTTGGGTGAGGGTAAAAAAACACACTCGTAACCTGGGGCCCTGAGGGATTGCCCATTATACAGTGGGGGGTCCTGTACACATACAAACGAAACTTTAAACCTCTGACAATATGAAATAAAGAAAGAAAAACCCTCTTGCTGCCTCGGCAATTGTGTTGTACAACATTTAATCTCCATCTGCTCCTTTCATTTGAATGCGCTGTTCCCGACATGCTGGCCCAACAGCCTAATTTATCGTGGGGGTTACACCTTCCTCGCCTAGTGGTGCGGCCCGGGAAGCCATTATTGAGTCATAGTTCTCTTTTGCAGTCTCTTTCACCTTTATCCTCTCCGGGCAAGCCGGGTCTCGAGCCGAATGTTAGTCCCCGCAGGCGGCACATTTGGCTGGTGTCATCATGCAACAAGCTGGGATTGCCTTCCGTGACCCTCTGCAGGCCGGTTCGTGGCATCGATGTTCTTTTTGGGTGTGATGTTGTGAGCAAATTGGGCACACAGGCAGAATCTTCTTGCAGACTGCCTGGGGGTGGCCATACTTCAAACAGCGGTGGCATTGCATCGTTGCCGATGCCTGCCACATCACGTTCGACTATTTGTATTTGCCCATAAAAAGGACCGATGGCGTAACTTTTGCTACTTTGTTTTCCGTAAGCCGGATTATGATTGAAGTTGCTCTCTTTTCATCAGAGACGGCCCGGTCTGGTTTCAGAAATTTTGCCGTCACTATATCTATCTTATGGGTCGCCTTGAAAGCCTCTTTTATAGCCTTCTCCAAACCCTCGTTGTCTCTTGGGATTGCCGCATGGGACACACCATGCACGATTACGTCGATATCCGTAGGCGCCCTCCTAAAAGGCAGGAACTCTGGACCGCATCGTCGATCGTCTAGTTCAGTGCTACCGTCAGCTTGCATAGGTACCGGGTATATAGTCCCGAGTCTGTCCCAGCTGGGGCAGTCAAGGTGACCATTCTGTTCTTCAAATTCGAGAACACCTGCAAATTCGTTGGTGCCTTACATTCGCATTTTGACAGGACTGTAGCGATAGCAACTGAGATCTTTGCTTCATCACGGGCCGGGTCAACTAATGGCTGTGCCACCTTCCTTGTCGCAAAGATCTTCCTCCTTGCTAGGCTAGTGGACGGGTTCTTCCGGAAAACTTCGCTTCCTGCCTTCTTCGAACTTGGTTTCTGTTTCGGCTTCTGCTGCTTTTTCTACTTCGGTGCCGGGGGGTTCGGTGGCGTCTGGCCTGCTTCTGCCTTTCACTTGTTTCTAGCCGGTGTCTGTGTTTCAGATTCTGGTGGCGGCAGGGAAGCCACCGCGGCGTAACTTCGGGCTTCCGGTTGGTCTTTTCTTTTTAGCATCGTTTTCGTTCCTTGCTTAGTAGCCACAGCCAGGCCCCCTCTACAGGTCGTCAACCTTTCTGATGAGGTTCTGAGTCGTGGTTGTGAGCGTCTGCACCTGATGGCCAAGCGCCATAACTACCGTCATTATCGTATATTCCGAATCTGAGAAAATATCGTTGTCGAAAGACGTGACATTCCTCGTGATCGGGTTGTTCTTTGGGGGTCCGTCGACCTTGAGATAGTTCATCACTACTTCCATAAGTTCCTTGGAGGCTGGGTCAGGGCACTGGTCTTCCTTGCCCTCTGGGCTCGGTGTTGATTGCACTGATGAGCCTTCCTCTGGCTCAATGTCCATTTACACGTCACGAGATGCCATGGCGTGACTCGGAAATGCGTTGGGATCGTTTTTGAGTTCGTGTAACGTGACGTATCAGATATCGCCACTTTTGAGGTGGGTTATTCTGGCACTTTTCCGAGGTGTCGAAAAATGTGCAAATTTCAACTTTGCGGAAAATGCACGGGAGGGAGCATGTGTGGAAATTCTAGAATTCCCTTCATATTTATATTTCCTACGGTAATATTATTTATGTCTCTGCTTGGTTATTTCTAGTTAACTCTGGAAAACTACTGACATTACTACAGCTAGAGTACATCATTTTTCGGTTATATTTCATGATAATGATAGAGGATTAATACGTATATTTCTTATTTTATGTGCGGGATTCCTCCGTTAACTTTCGATGTATAGTGACCTTTTACAGGTCATGTGTCATGTGTTATCTTTTAGTTTATTTCCGGCACACTACTTCAGATTTGCACATATTTTATTGGCATTTACTTGCTAGGTTTTCATGTTCAAACATATTCGCACTTATTTTTTGTTCCATGTTTTCGCCTATTTTGTTAATGAGTACATGTAGGATACGCACTTATATAAATAGCTGATTGGCGCCCTCTTTATTTAGTTAATCAAGGACAAGAACTACTACCAATCTACCTTCATACCACAATACTCCTCACACTAGTGTGCACATAGTATACTCTTAATACTGTGTTGTATTTTCGTACTCATGCTATAAGATTGTGCCAAATACATAACCTTCAACAGGTTATGAGCACGGTTCATCCATAGCTATACGACTTACATTTTCACGCAACCTTTTCACCATGAAACAAATTCTTTCTGAAACGAAAGCAACCTCATAAACTGAAATATATCTCCTTTAATATCGAAACATTTTCCCTCGAATCGAAACATGGGTTGAAACAAAACATCATTGGCGTAATGAAACGTTCTTGGCGAAATATTCTTCGCAAATCGATACAAAAAGTCTTGGCGCTCCTCGCTCTTAAGTCCAAGTTTTCTTCCCTCACTGAATCCGAGGTCTTACGGAAAGTGCAATTTTCTAGCTGCAACTACTTGGAAGTGCAAAGCAAAGTACCGGTACTTACCAACCAAGGTCACTTTGCCTTAACCCGGCAAATATGGCCACAGCAGAAACTATTGTTCCTGCTCCTCCTCCTCCAGAAACTCCTGCACCAAACCCCAGATCTTATGCCAACAACTCCAAACGTAGTTGGGTACCCAGTTACAAACTGAGCTCTATCCCAAAGCTCACTGTGCCTGATAACTAGTGGACCTGGCAAGACATGTCGGAATATGTCCTGATTTTGTATAACTGCTGGGACATCGTTACCGAAAAGGAAACTCTGCCTAGGGCAGAAGAGGATGAAGAGGGAAACAATAACTCATAGAGAATAGGCCGATTCCGCGATCGCTACCAATGGGCTTCGGCCTACTTCCTTGAAACGATTAACCCCCAATGGCTCATTTTATTTGCCACCCACAAAACACCCCCCGCCATCAGGAAAGCGTTCAAAGATAAATTTGCTAGAAAAATACTACCTCTTTCTTCGAACAACGCAATGCTGTCCTCGATACAAGGTACGATGCCTTGCCCCTATTGCAGACCATATCAACAAGTACGATACCCTCTGGAATCGAATGCAACACCGTTTCTCCTCATCCTCGGCTGACGACCGATATGCTCTACCATTTGTATTCAAATCGCTATTCGAGTCACTAGAAGCCAAAGCAGCAGTTCTTCTACGTTCCAGTCACGAGTCAATGACTAACATTGTCGACAACCTCCAAACCAAGGAGGACCTTACCTACGATCATGTCTACAACAAGTTGTTGGACATGAGACCCGATGTTAGCCCTGCGGAAGACAAAGCGTATAAAAGCGCTGATGTCAAAGGAAAAGGAAGGGATTCTCCACGGAGACCTGAGGCCACATCCAGGGACTGTACCAATTGCAAGAACCATTACCCCACAGCTCGCGCTGAGGGACATACCTGGAATGAGTGTAATATACTCAAGGGCGAGAACTAAAAGAAGAAGGAAAAGAAAGCTGTTAGTTCATAAAAGATCAGGAAAAAAGAGATATCTGCACTGGTCAGTACATCCACATCCCTCCTCTCTACGCAAATGACTCCTAAGCCAAACAAATGGGTAATCGATACACGTGCAAGCTCACACATAACAAGCAACCTAGACCTTTTTATACACTTTGAAACAAGTAGAGGAAATATTAAGTATAGGCGATGATTCATTAACAACATCATGTGGCCGATGAACTGTCAAGCTCATGGCCAAAACCTCAAATGGTCATGTAGCCCCTGTATTCCTTAAACATGTTCTCGGGTTCCGAAGTTGGGTAAATGTAACATGTTGTCCTGGCACGCTATTGTTTCTTTAGGATACAGTTTTTCTTTACGTAGTAAAGGGGCGGATATGTTTGTATACAGGGAGAATAAAAGAGAAGTTATATGGCGAAATCTAGACGGACAAGATTATGTTGTACAAGAAGAGAAAGCAGTGGCGAACAAGATGACTTACCAACATTGGCATGAAGCCCTCGGACATCCTTCACCATCCTATCTCAAAAGTACTAACTACTCAGACAATCCAACTATCACTGAAGTACCGAAAAACTGGCAATGTGAAACCTGCATTACGTCCAAATCAACAAAACGCAAACACGAATCTACAGAGAAAAGATATGACAATCCATATAAATTAATCCACTCAGACCTGAGTGGGAAATTCTCAGCCCCCTCCTACGGAAATTCCTGGTACTATGTCACCTTTATTGATGATTGTACACGCTACACCTGGATTTATCCTCTTCAAGCCAAATCTGGTACCGTTAAAGTATTCAACCAATTTATCAAAGAATGACACACCCAGGACAATGTCACTATTAAGCGATTCAGGACTGACAACGGAGTAGAATATGTCAACAAAGATATGACAATCATGTTTGAAAAACTGGGTATCATACATGACAAAATACCTCCCTACTCCCATGAATCTAATGGCATTGCCGAACGGTACAATAGGACAAAAATCACCTCAACGCTTTCTAAGTTATCAGGTCTTACACTGCGTTTATGGGCCGTAGCAGTTACCTCAGCTGTATACATCCGGAACATTCCCCCCAACCGACCCTTAGGAAAACTAACGCCCTATGAATATCTCACCAATAAGAAGCTGTTAGTGAACAAGTTATGCCCCTATGTGACCAAATGCTTTGTCCATATACCTGCGGAGACCAGAAAACCAGGAACAAAGTTACAGCCCCAGGCCAACGGAGGATACCTTGTTGGATATACTTCCTCCAGCAAGATATACCGTATATACATACTATCATTGCACAAGATCTCAGAAACGCGTCAGCCCTACTAGACCACCCAGACTATAATACCTCTTGATCCCAAGGAACCTGCCCCTTCATCTGTGACTTTTGCAACTGTCTATCCACCTTCCTACCAGATAGTACTAATACCCGATAAAACTCTAGCACAGGATACAATTGACAAACCAACCATCGAAGTACATCCACCTCCACCGCCTGAATATCCTGAAGATTATGACCGTCTCCAAATTCAAGAAGAATCACCGGAACCTCTTGTACCTCAAGCACAACCGGTAAATCCTCCTGAGATACGGACCAGATCTGGCAGAACCATTCACCCACCACAATACTTTGGCAGAAATGTTATTGTACCATCTGACAAGGATCCCAAAACCTACACCCAAGGAGTTAATAGCTCACTCAAGGAACAAAGGACCCACCCAATGGACAAGGAAATAAAGGCACTTGAGAAAGGTGGTACTTTCGATGAAGTAGATAAACCTACAGGATACAAGATTATTGACAGTAAATGGGTCTTTAAGACCAAGCGAAATGGTGATTGTACCTTAGAAAGGTACCGTGCAAAGGCAGTTGCCAAAGGATTCTCACAAGTACAGAGTTTTGACATGGTAGACACCTTCGCTCCAGTCATCCGATATAAATCACTCCGCTACCTCCTTCCAATATGTACTAAAAACAAATGGCGACCCCGGCAATTCAATGTCAAATCTGCTTTCCTTGTGGTGAATTGAAAGAAGAAGTCTACATGCGACCGTTACCTGGGTTCGGTAATCGAGACAAAGTATGGCGACTTAACCGATGTCTTTATAGACTTAAGCATTCTGCGAATCAATGGTTCACTCTCCTTGCTAGATACTTAACATCTAAACGTTTTAGGACCTCAGCCCTTGACCCAGGAATGTTTGTCAGGGGTAAACACGACTTATACCTATAGGTTTACATTGACGACATCGCAATATACAGGGCCTACCCTCCCCTAGCTACTTTTCTCCTAGAAGAACTGAAAACGCCATTTGAGATTACGGACTTAGGGGAAGCTACCTTCCTACTTGCCCTACACATCACCTATACACCAGACAGGATTAATCTTACCCAGCAACAATAGATCAAGTCAGTCCTCGAGCGATATGTTATTGAAAATTCACTGCCCGTTTCTACACCCTTACCTAAAGGCATTCAACTACGGAAAGGGACAGTGAATGAACAAATACCGGACATGTCCATATATCAATCGATAATAGGCTCGCTTATGTACCTGACAACCAGTACCAGACCAGATCTAGCGTATACAATATCCTTTCTCTCACAATTTTCTTCCTGCCTGACCAAAATCCACCTAAAGGCCGCTAAACATGTCCTTCAGTACATTCATAGTACAAAAGACTTTGGACTCTTCTACCCTTGTACAACTACCACCGCTATGAACACCTATGTGGATGTGAACTTCGCAGCATGTCTCGCTACCCGCCGCTCCTTCCTAGGGTATAATATTCTTTGTAATATTGCCTGTATATCATGGCGGTCAAAGAAACAAGCCTCGGTCGCAACATCTACTACGCAAGCTGAATATGTAGCCATGTCCCTGGCAGTAAGGCAAATCAAATTGTACATGAAAGGTCTCAGTGACATCCTAGTCACTACAACGATCGCTTTCCATGCCGACAATACCAGCGCAAATTTTATGGCAACCAATCATCAAATTAATGAAGTAACAAAACCTATCGAGATCCATTTTCACAAAATACGAGAATAGATCGATAACGGTTCTTTCACACTCCTGAAGGTTGTGTTATCAGAAAACCTTGCCGACATTTGTACCGAAGTACTGGCAAAACTGGCACATGAACGGAGGATGAGATTGTTGGGCTGTAGATAAGGAGGGGAAGTGTGGGAATTCTTCAATTCGTTTCATATGTATATTTCCTACAGTAATATTGTTTATGTCTCTGCTTGGTTATTTCAGGTTTACTCAGGAAGACAACGAACATTACTACAGCTAGAATATATTATTTTTCGCTTATATTTCATGATAATGATTGCGGATTAATGCGTATATTTCTTATTTTATCTGCGGGATTTCTCGGTTAACTTTCCATGAATAGTGACCTATTACCGCTCATGTATCATGTGTTATCTTGTAGTTTATTTCCTGCACACCACTTCAGATTTGAGCATATTTTATTGGGATTTCCTTGGTAGTTTTTCAGGGTCTAACATGTTCACACTTATGTTTCTTACAATGTTTTCCCCTATTTTGTTACAGAGTAAATGGAGGATACGAACCTGTATAAATAGCTGGTTTCCGCCTACTTTATTTAGTTAATCAAGGACAAGAACTACTACCAATCTACCTTCATACAACAATACTCCTCACACTAGCTTGCACATATTATACTTTTAATACTTTGTTGTATTTTCGTACTCATGCTATAAGATTGTGCCAAATACATAACATTCAACAGAAATCACTAGTGGAATTCCTGTACCATATATGCATGTGCCTAACAGGAGCTCGCAACCACAACGTGTCATCTCGAATTGCTTGTTTCCAACGGTTAACCTTTTTGATCAAAACCAACAAAATAAATATAAAGACTAAAAAAGACTAATAGAGGTGACTTTTTTGAACTCAACTTGGTCGGAAAAAAAAACCTACCACGTTTACTTGGCCACCCTCGGAAATCATTTTCATTGTCATGCACCATCCGCCCGTCTTGGCATATCTGGATTGTCCCTATGAAATGCCTGTAACAATTCCTGTGCATGCTCTAAGTGGTTCTGTGGTTCTCAAGTATTTACATCCTCGGAACAACCTGTCCACCTCACAACTTAGATTAACTCACGCATCTGTCGTTTGCCACCCGGTACCCTTCTGGTGTAAGAGATTATTTCAAGCTTTACAATTCTCTCCATCTCCCCTGCGGGATCTGAATCAAGCTCCTCCGGTTGGTGACGCGGCTGCTCGCTTCTTCGCTGCTTGAATATCAGTTAAGGCTCCACCAAACATAGGTGGAATATTGGCTGGATCTTCCATCTCGGTGATATATCTTTGGTTTATAGGCACACCTCCCCATTTTTTGAATACTTTGAACTGGGCATATAGATTTAGGCTAAGCCTCTTCGATGATCATCAAGTCCGTATATTTCTTTGCATTTAACCAGACCATATCCTCTACAGCGATGTCAGATTATTGTCTCGCTTCAGGGTGAAGTACTTGCTCATATATTCCCGTCTTTGTTCCAAAGCTTCTCATGCCTGTTTGTGCATTTTTTGCAGCTTGTCGGCATAAGGCTGTCTACCAGGATTTTGGGCTTTGCGTAGCTTCATCCATTTCGTTTGTAGGTGGAACCCATAGTTTGCCTATAATGTGCGCATGCTATGAGCTTTCATGACTGAATTGTTATATGGTTGCTCGGCTAGAGGTATTAACTGGTACCAGTCCGCTTGCTTATAATTGACAAAGTTTCTAAGGTATCCTGCCACAATTTGAATGGTCCTAATCCTTTGTTCATTAGTTTGTGGGTGGTATACAGTAGATATCTTTTGTTTTATCCCTAAGATTTTGCATATGGATTCCCAGAATTCTGCGAAGAACATTGCATCCATGTCGTAGATAATTACAGCTGGATATTCATGTAGCTTCAAACTTCCCTCCAGAATTCAATCTCAACATCCGTCGCACTGGTATTATTGTCCACACCTATAAACTGAGCCATCTTTGTTAATCCATCTACAACTATTATTATTTGTATTCTTCCTCAGGATTTTTGTAGTTCTGTAATGAAGTCTGTGGATATGGAAGACCACTCCGTGAACGGGATTTCCAGGGGCTGCAGTAGACCAAACTGCGAACGTCCTGGTAATTTATTATGTTTGCATTCATCACTTGACCGTACGTAGTCTTTGATCTATGCTGTAGGTATCTTGTTGTAAAAGTCACTACTAATAATTTCCAGAGTATTTCCTTGCCCCAAGTGTGGTGCTATCTTTGAATCAGGACATCCTGTTACTATAGCGGTTTGTAGCTGCTCCTGTCTTGCAAGGTATAGGTGATTCTTGTAGTAGATTAATCCTTCTGTTATCTCCTAATGACTTGGTAGTAGTTTGCCCTCCTTGGTCATTGACTCGTATTCCTGCTTGCGTTCTTGCCAATCTTGATCGCCATGCCTGGTTCTGCGATATTCTTTAACAGCACTTGCTGCAATTTTCTAATATTGACTATGGATATTATTCCATTAGATATCTGGACTATTCCAGGGTTCCGTCTAGCTTGGGGTTCAATTTTATGGAGAATCTAATTTGCTGCTTAGTTTGCGTCAAGTATGCAACAACTACCCGGTTCAGTGTCGTACTCGATCGTCTTGGTGATCCATCAGTGCTTCTGACTCCAGCTTTGCCTCTTATAGTTATTTCTAGTGTGTCCACTTCCGTCATATCACCTGGGTTTTTGTTCTTAATGATCATTTGTGCCATTTGGTCATGTTGGAGAACCTGGCAATCTCGATTTCCATGGTTCATTATGATAACCTTGACTTCTCTGGTGTAATCAGTGTCGATTACTCGTTTGCCAATGCTGATCCCATATTGGGCTGCCATTGCAGTTGGCAGTACTAAGCACCTATATTTTCATGATGGCAATCCAACAGCAATTCCTCTTTCTACCAGCCGTTGTCCTTTTGGTGCAATTATGTAATCAGCTAGTGCATACAGGTCATGTCCAGGTTCTAGTTTGGACCCTTTGGTTAGCATCGCTGACTTTGTGGATGGCAATTTTATTCGCATGGAACGTATAGACTTTGTGCCAATTAATTTTTCTTTTCTTCCTGCTTGGTACAACTGCACTAGTGTGATTAGAAAGTGTGAAGGCTGGAATATTGACTGTTCACTATACGCAGCTCCCTCTTCAGGACAGTACCGAGGCCGTCAGCTTGATGCATCTGGCTTTCCACCTAGTCTCCCTGGTTGATCGACAATTTTGAAATTGTAGTTTGCTAGTTGTTGAGCCTACCATCTTTGCTGCGTATTTCATACCATGGTTGTAAGGAAGTTTTGCACTTTTTGATAATCAGTGTATACTGTCACACGTATTTGAGTTCCTACTTGATAGTTTTTACACTACTTGAATACTTCCAGGATCACTAGAGACTCCATATCATGGATGTCATAGTTTAGTTCAGATGGGTACAGATTTTGAGAGAGAAAAGCCAGCGGATGTAGCTATAGGTCTTTAAACTATGAGAGGACACATCCTAGCGCAAATTCGCTAGTGTAAGCGGTATTGGTTACTATTGCAAAGGCTGACAAGGCTAACGGAAACTAGCAGGGCTAGAAAGGGGTTAGTTTGTTTTGTTGTTGGTTTCAAGTATCGTTTGATACTTGGTTTGTTTTATGTTGGGTTTCATGTATCAGGCTGATACACAATATGTTTTATGTTTTGTTTCATGTATCGGGATGATACATATGTTGTTTGCAGTACCATTTAGGTGCATGAGGCATTTATTTGATTGGAGGACTTTAGAAGCGGAGCTTGGTTATGTCCTTTGATAGGAAATCAAATGGAAGAAGATGGAAAGCTTTAGAAAAGCGAGATCAGGTATGTAAAGACTGTCCCTCTGAAGCTTAGACAGGGCAGACTTCTACAGACTGAGTTTTCAATATACTTGGTTGAGCAGTTACTTCTTTTCAGTTCGCACGAAACCACAGCAAGTAAGTCTAGGACTTAGCAAAGCTGGCGATATAGTTATTGACGGCTGTTAAACAACTTATCGAGATCTCCGGTAGTACTACTTACTTAAAGTCCCCACAGTTTGGGATCTGAGTCACTATCGTTATACCTTACCGAGACACATTCCTCTTGGTGCCTGATACACCCAGAGAGGCATTACATCTAGCATCGGTTTCCACAATGATATCGCTTTCAGGGTAAAAAGTGACTGAGTATTCGGGCTTTGATAAATCTTTTTTAGAGTTTGTGAAACACCCCATCTTGTTCAGACCCAGATCTAAATTCCGGCGGTCGCCCTTCAATGTTTCGGTAATTGGTTTTCAGATTTTGGAGAAATCTTTAATGAAACATCTGTAAAAATTAGCTAGGTTAATGAATATTTGCACCTCTTTTACAGATCTAGGTGTTTTCCAATTTTTTATTCACTTGTACTTTCTTTCACTCATGGTTACTCTATCGATTGCCACAATATAACGGCAAAACTGCACTGTTTTTACGTGATAAATCCACTTGATAGTTTATACTCCTAGGCCATATTCTTCCAAGCGAGAAAGAACCTTATTGACCAAATGAATGTATTCCTTCACCGTTTTGGAATAAATCAGCATATCGTCAAGGTATACCACCACAAGACGATCTAAATATTCACGCCGAATTTTTTCATCATAGCAGAAATGTGGCCATAGTGTTTATTAACTCAAATTGTATTTCTTTGTAGACAAAAAGGCCATATCGGGTCCGGAATGGTGTTTTCCACTAATTACCTTCCTTAATCATCAACAGTTAATTGCCATCTTTAAAGTCGAGATTAGTGAATATTTGGGCCACAGCCACACAGTCGTGGGCTCGCTCATTACGGGCAGCGTGTATTTGTTCCACAGCGTTAGTTTATTTTACTATCGGTAATCCAAACATAGCCTCATTGATCCATCAGGTTTAGGAACCAAGAAAATTGTAGCCCCTGCAGGAGATTTGTGTTCCACCATTTTACCCTTATCCTGCATTTTCTGCATGTATTTGCTTAAAAAATAGACTTGGTAAGCTAAGTATGTGAATTTCGGCCCTAGGGCAGTACTGCCGTAGGTACTAAATAATTGTGTGGTTTAAAGTTCTACTTCCCTCTAGTTTCACATGGGTTTCCAGTGCAAAAGCCCTTTTGAATCCATGGTATTCCCAAGGTATTTGTTAGAACTAAGTTGCATATAGTAGCATAGTGGATGCAACCTTAATTCTTCCAATATATCCGGCTTCTGGTTCATAGGCCACAGTTTTGTCCAATTCAAATCTCACGTCATTGCCTTAATGATTAACATAACTCTGACGTTTTTGATCTTTTAACATCCTTTTTTGCGCATCCACCATGTTCCTCATACGGTGTTGTGTATGTCCCAATCCAAAACCCATGATAACGTCATATTTGCCAGCATTGGCAATTTCGCAGGATTTAAGAGATCTGTGGGTATTGCTCCTGATTTCTACCAGGATCGGGTGTGTGAAATGTTTTCCCCATTTGATCCTGTGGTTGGTTCAATGGTGTAAATGTTCAAGCTAGGTGTGCCTATGTGGTATGGCAGGTGTTGTTTGTTAACCAGTTCTTGGTTAATTAGGAATACATTAGACCTAGAGTATAATAGCACACGAATCTGGATGCGTTCTCCATGAGCTTCAATACCTGGCCTACCTTCTGGGCAGGACTAATAAGGCGGTACTGGTGTTTCTGTTTTTTATCTTTTGTTATATCCACTAGGGGTCTGTGCAGGTCTTTTGGTTGATATATTTATTGTTGTGGCAACCAGGGTGTTTTTTACCATGCGCACATGGTTTCGGATATTGAAGCCTCAGACCAACTCAAACTATGTCTTTGGTGTACTGGGTAGCCAACTACAAGAGGGCTTTACCCCTTGCCGAAGGGTTCCCACACATCTGCAATTTGCCCTGGCCCATGCCTTTGACTAACTGGTGCCAAACTCGTATCATTAGGTGATGGTCTGCTTTCTTGTTCTCAGGGGATTCGTTGCACATCGCCTCTATTACCAGAAGAGTCAATCGCGACCATCCTGTCCATAAAGCCGAAGCCCAGGTTCGGGACAGAATCACCCCTCTGCATTTTGCCTGGTAACCAGGTAGCCCTACTTTCTCATTCTCTTTCAACTTCATTTTCCTTGATGTCTGGAATGCAGTTCCAGTTGTTCAATTATTCCCTTGTCCAACCCACTTGCTATATATGTTCCTTGCTAGAGGTTTCCCACGATCCAGGCTAGACCTATTTCCCCATATCATTCCCACAAAGTCCCTCGTCAGCACTGGTCTCTCTACTCTTCCATGGATCTTCTGGTAAGGATTTAGGACTTTAATAGTATGCAGGTTTAATTGACTAACTTCTGTACTGAGGTCCATGCAGCGTCCCAGTTAATCGCATCTAGCTCCACAGTCATTCTTAGGTTTGCATTACCCCCCTAGGTCTGGTTTGCTTTTCCTGATTATCGCTTGGTTTCGAGTTTCCCACCAAGGAGCGTGGAATACCTACCTGTAAGACCTTGCAGAGGTCGATGACCCCTGGTTGATTTCGATTTCAGTAAGGAGTCTGTAACCAAGTCCCTGGTTGCTGTTGCTCCCAGTGTCTGAAAACACTTTTTATATTTTATCTATATCATTCAGTTCCCAAATTCTGGGTTGGCTAACTTAATTAAGCCTGGTTGTGAATGTTCTTTGCCCCCTTATCACCGTTGTTGCAGGGGCCATCGCTATAGGGGTTTGAAATTTCTGCTTTCTTGTACTATAACCAATACCTGGGCCTGTTTCCTAGCGAATTTCCAAGTATGGTTGACAAAAGTTCAACGTGTGCATTGATTGGCTTTCTTTCTTTTATCAATTTTGTCTTTCGGGATTCCTCTATGAGATTCTACGCAATTTGAATGCTCAACCTTTGAGGCTAGGTAGGCTTGTTTCACTTTTTTTCCTTATTTTTTCAATTTGTAGGCAGGTTGTTCAGCTGCCGTGTATCTTTATATTCGAGGTGGTGTTTGCTGAAATTCTTCAATTCGTTTCATATATGTATATTGCATATAGTCATATTTGTAATATAATCCTGCTATGTTTCTATTATTAAAACTTACTTGATGTTGGTTATTACTTTTTTGGTTTTATACCTGATAAGCACTACTATTTAGTTGTCCCTTCCTACTTGTTTATTACTTCCTAACTGGTTATTCTTTCCATGTTTCCTTTATCATTAACTCCTCCTTGCTCCTACCCATATAGGTATCACTATCCTCCTGCTATACCTACTGGATTTCTATAGTTTTAGCTATCACTTCTTTGTTCCTGTTTGGATTCCATTACTGGTATTATTAGCTCTATCCTGTGGCGTTTAACCCTCTGTTTTAAGAATCTGGTTACCTGGTTATGCTGCCTCTATTAGCATCTTTATTTGACAGGATGTTTGTGCTTTTGTTAAGATTTCCCAGCTACAATCTTTTGTATTTAAAGAGCCAGCAATCCTTAAGGGTTCAGACTCTCAAGCCTTACAGAACTAACATCCTTGATACTACAGGTTGTAAGGTCCCTCTACTAGTTCCATACCTTTTAGCTTGTCTATTAAAGACCTATCCAGCGACACTTCTCCAACTATCCTAAGAGTCTCGTGAGGGTCCCTTTGGGATTCTCGAGATAGGTGGAAGTAGGTTATAATATTGTTTATATCGCTGCTTGGTTATTGATAGTTTACACAGGAAAACTAAGGGCACTACTAGAGCTAAAGTATATCATATTTTCACTAATATTTTATGAGAATGATGGACGATTAATGCATACATTTCTTATTTTAGGTAAGGGATTTCATGGTTAACTTTCCATGTAGAGTGGCCTTTTACTGGTCCTGTATCATGTGTTATCTTCAGTTTACCTCCCGCACACTACCTCAGTTTATGCGTATTTTATTGTGATTTCATTTGGTAGTTTTTTCAGGGTAAAACATGTTCGCACTTAAGTTTCTGAAAATGTTTTCCATATTTTGTTACTGTATATATGGAGGATATGCACCTATATAAATATCTGGTTGCCGCCTACTTTATTTAGTTAATTAAGGACAAGAACTACTACCAATCTACCTTCATACTTCAATACTCCACACACTAGCATCCACATAGTATACTCTAAATACAGTAGGGTATTTTCGTACTCATGCAATAATATTGTGCCAATACACATAACATTCAAAAAGTTAGGAGGCGTGCCCATCCATGTCTATACGACTTACATACACACGCTACCCTCTTTCACTAAAAAGAAATTCCTTCCAACATGAAAGAAAACCTATTGCACCAAAAATAGATCTTTTAACATCGAAACATTTTCACACAAAACGAAAAATCATAGATACGAAACATCGTTTCAAGGGAAATATCGTTCAGGAGGGGCGAAACCTTCTTGGCGGAACGTTTCATGGCAAGCTGGTACGAGGGAGTCTTGACACACTTCGCTTAACTCCAAATTTTCCTCCTGCACTAAATCTGATTTCGTATACAAAGTGCAATTTCCCCGCTCAAACCACACAAAAGTGGATAGCAAAGTCCCTGTGTTTAGTGATCTAAGTCACTTTACCTTGACCAAGCAAAAATGGCAACAGTAGAAACCACAATTTCTCCTCCTGAAACTTCTGCACCAAATCGTTGATCTTATGCCAATAACTCCAAACCTAGTTAGGCACTCATTTACAAATTCAGCTCCATCCAAAAGCTCACTGGCCCAGATAACTACCGGACCTGGCGAGATATCGTGGAATATGTCCTAACTCTATATAATCAAAGGAACAAAATAACTGAAGAGGAAACTCTCACTGTGGAAGAAGAGGATTAAAATGGAAAAAATAACTTTGAGAGAATAAATGAATTACGCTATCGCTACCATGGGCCTAGTCCTACTTCCTAGAAACGAATGACCCCAAATGGTTTATTTTGTTGACCACCCATAAAATACCGCCCGCCATCTGGCAGATTTCAGGATATATTTGCTAGAGAAAACATCACCTCCTTCTTTGAACAAGTTTACTCTGTCCTCGATACCAAGTATGATCCTCTGCACCCATTGCAGCTCATATCAACAAATACGATACCCTCTGGATTCCAATGCAACACTATTACTCCTCCTCCTCTACTAATGACCGATATGCTTAACCAGTTGTTTTCAAATTGCTATTTCAGTCACCAGAAGCTAAAGAAGCAGTTCATAACCGATCCCTTCCTGAGTCAATGAATAACATCATCGACAACCTCCAAACCAAGGAGGATCTCCCCTTTGATGATATCTATAATATGTTGTTTGACCTGAGACCCACGGTTAGCCCTGACAACGACAATGCATAGCTAGGTGCTGATGTCAAAGGAAAAGGAAGGGAACCTCTGAGGAGACCTGCGGCCACATCCAAGGAATATACCTAATGCAAAAAGCATTACCCCACTGCGCGTGCTGAGGCACATAGCTGGAATAAGTGCAACAAACTAAACGGTGATAACAAAAAGAAGATAGAAAAGAAAGTTGTTAGTTCAGCAAAGATTGGTAATGCAGAGATACATGAACCAGACAGTACATCCACATCTCTCCTCTCTACACAAAACATTCCTCAGGCACACAAATGGGTAATCAATACAGGCCCATGCTCATACATGCCCAGGAACCTAGACCTTCTTATAAACTTTGAACTAATTGAAAGGACTGGTAAATTAGGAAATGATTTGGTACAAATATCATATGGTCGCGGAACAGTCAAGCTCAAGGCCAAAACTTGAAATAGTCATATAGACCCTGTATTCATTGAACATGTTCTCTGGGATCCGAAGTTAGGTCCTAGTAGCTTGGTGTCAAGGTATGATATTCTATCTTTAGGGAATGGCTTTTCATTGCGTAGTAAAGGGACAGATATGTTTGTATACAGGGAGAATAAAAGACCCTTGATAAGGGGAAAGCTTGATGGTCAAGATTATGTTGTGCAGAAGAGAAAGTAATGGCAAACAAGATGACTTAACAATAGTGGCATGAAGCCCACTGACTTGTTCACTATCATACCTCAAAAGTACCAACAACTCATACAAGGAAACTATCGGCGAAGTTCTGAAAGACTGGCAGTGCCAAACCTGTATTAAGCCCTAATTAACAAAACGCAAACTTGAATCTATTGACAAAAGATGGTAAAATCCCTTTGAGTTAATCTATGCTGATCTTAGTGTAAAATTCTCTACCCTGTCCTTTGAAAACTCCAGGTACTATCTCACCTTTATATTTTGTACATGGTATACCTGGATTTATTCACTTAAGACCAAATCTAATACAGGGGAAGTTTTCAACTAATTCATCAGAGAAAGACACACAAGGACAACGCCCCTGTCTAGCGATTCAGGATAGAAAAAGGCGCAGAATATGTCAACAAAGATTCATTAACCATTTTTGCAAAACAGGGTAGAATACATAACAAAATACCTCCTTACTTGCATGTTTTTAATGGCCTTGCCGAACAGAAGAACAGGACCATTATGACATCTACAGGCATTAGGTTATCAGGTCTTACACCACGTTTGTGGGCCGAAGCAGTTACTGGAATCGCTATATCGCCGGAACATCCTCCCTCCCCAAACCATAGGAAAACTAACACTCTTTGAATCTCTCTACAACAAGAAGGCGTTAGTAAACCACCTACGCCCCTGCGTGACCAAATGCTTTGTCCATATACATGAGTATACCAGAAAACCAGGATCAAAGTTAGAGCCTCTGGCTATAAAAGGATACCTAGTTAGACATACTTGCTCCCGCAGGATATACTGTATATAAATATCATCATTGTACCAGATCTCAGAAACCCGGCAGCTCCACTGGACAACCTAGACTATACTACCGCTTGATTCTATGGAACCTGAACACTCCAGAGAGATTTTTGCAACTGTCTACCCAACTTCCTATCCGAGTGTACAGTCACCCGATAAGGGTCTATCACAGGAAGCAATTGACAAACCAACAAACAAAGTACATTCACTTCCACCGTCGCAACATCCTGAAGATTATAGTGGTCCCCAAATTGCAACAGAATCATCAGAAACTCTTGTACAAGAAGCACAACCAGAGAGTCCACCTGAGTTACGGACAAGATCTGGTACAACAATTCGCCCACCACAATACTTAGGCAGAAATGTCATTATACCATCAGACGAGAATACCAAAACCTACACCCAAGCAGTGAATAGCTCACGTAAGGAACAATGGACCCAGTCAAGGAATGAGGAAATAAAGGGACATATGATAAGTGGTACTTTCGATGAAGTAGAAAAACCGACGCGACGCAAGATTTTTGACAGTAAATGGGTCTTTAAGCCCAAGCAAAATGCTGATGCTCCATTAGAACGTTAACATCCGTGGGCAGTTGCCAAAGAATTCTCACAAGAATCAGGTTTTCAATCGAAGTTACTCTCACTATGATATTCGGATATAAATCACTCCTCTTCCTCCTTGCAATATGTCCTAAAAACAAATGGCAACCAGGCCAATTTGATGTCAAATCTGCATTCCTTTATGGTGAATTGAAAGAAGGAATCTACATGCAACTATTACCTAGCTTCGGTAATGTAGACAAAGTATGGAGACTTAACAGATGTCTCTATGGACTTAAGCAATATGCGAATGAATGGTACGCTCTCCTGGCCCGAAACTTAACATCTACAGGTTTTGCGAAAACAGCCCTTGATCCATGCATGTTGGTTTACGGGAAACAAGAGGTAAACCTATTGGTTTACGTTGACGACGTGGCTATATACTCGGCCAACAGTGCCTAAGCTACTGGTCTCAATGAAGACCTGCAAAAGGAATTGGAGATTACGGACTTAGGGGAAACTAAATTCCTACTTGGCCTACACATCACCTATACAAAAGTGCAGATACATTTTGCACAGCTACGATACACCCAGTCAGTCCACGAGAGATATGGTATGGAACACTCACGGCCAGTCTCTTCACCCTTAACTAAAGGCATTGAACTACGCAAAGGGACCGTAGATGAACAAATACCGGTCATGTCCTTATGACAATTGATAATAAGATAACCCCGGTACCAGTCTACTGGTACCTAACCCAACCTAGTGTATAAAATATCCGTCTCTCACAATTTTCTTACAGCCCAAGCTAAATGCACTTAAAGGCCACTAAGTACATCCTTCGGTACATTCAGAATACAAAATACATTGGACTCTTCTACCCTTGTACAACTACAACTGCCATGAACACCTATGTGGTTGCGGACCTTTCAGCAAGTCTTGATACCTGCGGCTCCATTTTCAAGTTATGTTATACTTTTTAACAAGGCCTGTCTATCGGGGCGGTCCAAGATGCAAGCTTCGGTCGCAACATCAGCTATCGAAGCGGGATATGTAGCCATGTCTCTAACAGCAAGGTAAATCTAATCGTACAGCAAAGGTCTCAGTGACATCCGGCTTATAACACCAATTCCTTTACATGCTGACAATACCAGCGGAAACATTGTGATAACCAAATTATCCAATTATTGAATGGACAAAGCATATCCATATCCATAGTTACAAAATACGAGGAGATCTTGGAAATGGTACTTTCACACTCCAGAAGGTGGCGCCATCTGAAAACCTTGCCGACATTTGTACCACAGTACTTGTTAAACAGGCACATGAATGGATGATGAGATTTTTAGGCTGTACATAGTGAGGGGAAGTGTTGAAATTCCAAAATTTGTTTCACATGTATATTTCCTACAGTGATATTGTTTATGTCTCTGCTTGGTTATTTCTAGTTTACTTGGGAAAACTAAGGACATTACTATAGCTAGAGTGTATCATATTCACGGTTATATTTCATCATAATGATTGAGAATTAATGCGTACCTTTCATATTTTAGGTGCGGGATTTCACGGTTAACTCTCCATGTATAGAGACCTTTTACCGGTCATGCATCCTGTGTTTTCTAACAGTTTATTTCCCGCACACCACTTCAGTTTACGCGTATTTTATTGGCATTTCCTTGGTTATTTTTTCAGGGTCAAACATGTTCGCACTTGAGATTCTTACAATGTTTTCCCTATTTTGTTACTGATACATGGACGATAGTCACCTGTATAAATAGCTGGTTGCTGCCTACTTTATTTAGTTAATTAAGGACAGGAACTACTACCAATCTATCTTCATACTACCATACACCTCACACCAGCATGCACATAGTATACTGTTAATACAGCATTGTATTTTCGTACTCATACTATAAGATTGTGTCAATACACCTAACATTCAACAGTGGTCGTGGTTGGACATGGGTTCCTCCACCAGTTTTCACTTCTGTTTGTGACCTGTTTCTTATAGTTGTTTTGGAATAGCCCTATTTGTTCGTAGAAGGATTCTTGCTCTTTGGTAACCCTGCGTACCGCATTAATCCATTAGCTATCCAAATCCTGAATTTCCTGTGATATCGATCACATGGCTTCAATAGGTAGCTTCCATTGGATTATTGTTCTCCAAGTGATTCCGGATAGTTGTGCCACAATGTTATAGTTTTCTATAGTCAGGAGATACTTCCCTATGTTTCCGGAATACCTGACCTTTTCCCTCTTGTCTAAGGCCTTTTGCCCCTTATGCAGTACTGTGTATCGTTCTTTATATTCGGCACGGATTGTGATCTAAAAATCGTAACCTTCCCGTATTGGCAATCTCCAGTGCCGCTTCATTTTCTTTCTCTAACTTATTGTGCAAGGGGCCACCTTAGTTCCTTCCATCTTTCCTAAGGCATCCTTGATGCACTCTTCCTCATTCTCCCATTACCAAGGTTTTCTCCCCAATTAGTCGTCACAATTTAATAACCCTACTCGCACATTCTGAATAGGCTTAATTTCGAACTTGATTGGTGGACCTGCTTGCCGACGTTTGGTCCTAGCCAATGCTTGCCCCTGTTGCTCGATCCTTGCATCCGCTTCAGATTCGAATTTGCGACCTCGTAAAGGTCTTCCCGATGGTTCATCACCTCGTCGCGATAGCCTACCTCTATCTTTTGCGCCCTCATCATCGTCTCCCCTCTTCGTTGCATTCGCCTGTAGTGGCCGTGGAGGTCCTTTTCCACCACCATTATTTCCCTCTCCACAATTGACTCCTTTCCCTTAGACTCAAGAGGGAATGAAGATGAATTCTTCCATTCTTTCAGTTTTATTTTACCCTTTCCAACCCTTAATTTTCCTGTGCTTGTTGTTCGCCTGGTTCCCAGACACTGGGTGAGTTTCTTTTAAATTGTAATTGCATTACTGTGTCGCATATTGCTACCACTATACGACTCCTTTGGTCTGATGTTGAATTCTCCCTGTTGTCCTTGCATTCTCTCTGAATGCGTTCTTGTTCTAATTGCTGATCGAGTTCTCTTAACTCTACACGGCTATGCTCATGTTCTTCCTCTGCCGCCACCTGCCTTTCTAGGAGTTTGTATCTTTTGCAGGCGATGGCATTTTCCAATTGGTGATCATGGTTCCGAGATTCTTGCCCTGTTGCACCAATGTAAGCGTGAAGTTGTGTACTTACTGCTTAATGCTATGTAGCTAGTTGCCTCTAGAGCTTGTAACGTGGCCCCGAGCTTCTTTTTAATTACTGTTTGCAGACTGATTCTCTCTGCCGCTAGCATCTCCAACCAAGTATGGACCTGTTTTAGTTCTTCTCCCATGATATGTTCACCTCGTGCAATTTGTTGTGCATGGTGCTGAAGTTTGTCCGCCTGAACCTGCACTTTACTAGACGGTTCGTGATATGCCAGATGAGTATTGTCAACTAATTCTCTAAGGTTACGGTTGAATATGCTTGTGGCTTGAGTAATGAGTACAGCCAATGTATCCAAGGCTGAGTTTCTTTTGTCCGGAGGTCTTGGGGTGCTGACTCGAGTGCCAGGGGCTGGCTTTCTCACTCCACTGGGCTGTGACAGATTGTGGAGGGCCAAATGCGATCTGGAGCGTCCAGGTGCCTGGTTCCTTCCCACCAGAGATACTTCTTCAATATCCGACATAGCTTTGTTGGTATCCTCAGTGAGTTTTCAAGAGGACATAGCTTAAGGGGAGTTCGGATGTCTCCCAAATCCCCAAGTGGAGTGTTTAAACGATGCACTTAAAGAGAATAAACTGGATTTTCCACTATCCTCGCTATCGTATTCAATGAGGGGATGCCAGGGGAAGGATGGTCCCTAAAATTCTTTATAGTTTTGAGAGAGGTCTTAGGGGTGGGGGAAGTTAAGGATCAGGGAACCAGCAGGATTTGTATGGGTTCGGTAGGCACTCGATCTCCAGAAGGGAGTGATATTGGTGGGTTTCCACAACTGAGGAAAGGTTTTCTAAAGGAGGTGCAAGGATTGACTCATTGAGGAGGGTGGAATCAGAAATGAGCCTATTTGATTCCACTGTTATGACTTCGAGGTAACCGCTAGTCATGAATTGAGCCTTGGTAACAAGGAGAAATATCAATATTCGCCTAAGAGTCGTCGATTATAAGTAGAAGCTTATCAGACTAGGGTTATAATCATTTCTTTGTAAGCGCAGAGTGTTGAGGAAGGCTTGTAGAGCAGGTAAAAAAGACTTTTTTGCGTAAAACCTCTTATATTGATAAAATCTCTTCTCTTTTGTTTGATGATAGCTAAACCTAGGAGGATAACTTGATATTTGGATCCCGCTTCTTTGTGTTCGCGGACTACTTCTGAATTCTATATTTTTGATATACTTCCAACCATTTCCAACCTGTAAACCTAAGTGCAAGAGCCATTTGACCATCAGAATATTTTTAACCCCGCAGCTTAGCAGCACATCTGAGCTCTTTTTGCTCTTCATGGTGTGAACTATTAATCAGGATGAGATGTCCTTCCTGATCCTGCCGGTTACACTTAGGTAGTTCATGGTGGAATTTACCAATAATTGCTGAGAACTAATAGTGGCCAACTTGGCTAGTGACATATCTTGATACTACTGGCTTTCTTGGAGTTATGCAAATGACTCTCATGATTACTTAAGACTTTCAACTGGTCCAATTGTCACGATTGGTGACTAAGCAAGGCAGGATTTCGCATGACTCATAGTTATGTGTCACAAGGTTGTTATATTTCGCACAATGACTCATTAGAAGTCATGGGGTTTCACATGATGCACACTAGTGCAATCATTGTTATGTTGTGATTGGTTGATTGTGGGCATAACTCACATTTGTGAGTCATATGATGTAATGATTTTCGCACATGACTCACACTATGAGTCCTGGGTTTCGCGCATGTGACCACTTTAGGGCACATGACTTATTTTATGAGTTATGATTGGTTGGCACGCGGCACAGTTGACTCACAGGAGTCAGCTGATGGATTTCATACTATGACTCACTATGAGTCATAGAGGTCATGTGACTCATATGTATGGGTCACCAGGGTTAGGGTTGAGACAAGAGTGCCTATATAAGGACCTCTAAGCGACCTGTAGTTAGGACTCTTCACGCAACCATCTAAGTTCTTTCCTATACAATTGCTTTACCGCTTTACCTCTACATTCCTCTATTGGCGTTGAGCGATTGGAACCATAGGGTTCGGCTATCAAGACAACGTAGGCATAACCTAAGAGCAATAGTGGAAAATCGCCTTGTAGTACTCATTGAAATAGTACTCCTACCCTGGTGGCTGAGATTAGCGCCAAGTCCCATACCGGACTATAACAATGGTCCGGTCATATTCATCCAACCCAAAGAGAAGTAGTTACCTGTTGCAAAACCAGCTTATCTCATAGGATCGTAACATTTAGTTGTGTCACCTATGCCACACCTAACTACAAAAATGGCAGACTCTACAGACAATGACATCGACCTTAGTGAGGGGGAAATCGAAACCTCAAAACTTGGTCCGCCACTTGAAGAAGCAATTAGCACAAACCTTTCCAGAAGCCAGTCACAAAGAACCACAAGTCCGGTCACACCTGAGCCTGCCTCACCAACAGCATCTCTGCAACCGGAAACCACAAGACCAGAAAGGATGTCAGCCCCGTGACCAGCAACTGCCGTTGGGGGAGCAGGAATTCAACTAGCAGGATTTACAACTGCACAGGTCCAAGAGATCCTGACTCTGATAAACAACCAGCGAGAAACAACCAACAACTGGATCAAGGTTGAGACACCCCCTACCTTCCATGGAACAAGGAACAAACAACGAACCTTCTTAGTGCAATGCCAATTGTACTTTGAAGCTAGACAAGAAACACGAAATACCGAACGCATCACCTACGTCAAGAGCATGCTGAGGGATGCAGCAGCAAGCTGGATAATCCCATTTGCAGAAGGACGCAAGCCGGAGACCTGGACTACATATGAAGATTTCACTACAGCCATCAAAGACCAGTTTGTCGATGTGGATGCGGGAAATGCAGGAACGACAAAGCTCGACCACCTGAGGCAAGGCAAGAAACCAGTCAGGAATACTGGAATGACTTTCGCCTTACAGCTACTGAGGAGAATAAAGATGATGGTACACTTAGACCACAATTCCTTAAAGGAATTAAGCGAACGCTCCAAGAAGCATGGGCTGCGGACCACATGCTGGGGCCAAATGTCGATGCCCTTGCAGCCGGGGCAATCGAAAAAGAAAACCTGATCAACATGATCAAGCACCTTCAAGGAAACAACAGTACCTTTATCCAACAACAGGAAACGCCCATGAATAATAATGCAACCTGAAAGTCAGGCAACAATATGGAAACCGGAGGAGACTCAATGGACCTGGATGCTACCAGGAGGCGCCCACGACTAAACCTCTCACAAGCAGAATTCACAAGAAGAAGGGACAACCACCTCTGCCTGGGATGCGCCAGATCTGGGCACAGATTCAATATTTGCCGAAATGCAAGAGATAAGAAAGACTATACTAGGCAGTTCAACTGCAAGACCAACAATAATCGCTGGAAACCACGAACCAACCTAAACGAAATCGAGATAAGAGAAACAATTAAAGAGTCGGGAAACGAAGATAGTCCCCAGCAACACATGGGCTGCGGGACAGCAAAACCAAAACCATCGGAATCTGTAATATCTACATGGCACTTACAAACAAGGAAACATTGGAACAAGAAAAGGACCATGCCGTGGTCAAAATACGTTTACATGGCAAGGACAAGACAGTCATCATCAATGGCATGATTGACTCTGGCGCTACAGAGAACTTTATTGACAAGGAATTCCGCAACAAACACGGCATACGAACAAAGAGAGCGAAAGAAATACGGGAAATCTACCTTGCGAATGGCGAGTCAAGAGCTATGGGACCAATTACCCATATAGCGGAAGTACCTATGGACATAGGCAGCCATAGGGAAGTGGCGACCTTCCAAATCGCAGATCTACCCAACCATGAGGCAGTGTTAGGTCTGCCATGGTTAAGAAGACACAACCCCAAGATCGATTGGGAAAATAACAAGATTACGTTCGATAGCGAGATGTGTACAACAGTATGCCTCGAGAGCTCACCAGCAGTGGACTTAGTCCCTGAATCAGAAGCCATGGAAGATAACTTAGAGATACAGTTCTCCACTATCCAGTCCGAGGATGTCTAGAACATCAAAATCCAAAGATTTAGCGATATGGCCACAATCCCTACCCAGGGATCAGCCAAGGCTGCAGGACATGACCTGTACGCAGACGAGAGAATTATCATACCGGCAAAAGAACAAGAATCGTCAACACAGTGATAGCTATAGGACTACTATAGGCCCCTATGGGGGAGTGGCTCCACGCAGTCGATTGGCAGTTAAACATCAGCTTACTGTCAATGCGGGAGTAATCAACACTGACAACACAGGCGAAGTATAGGTAGTCCTGGTCAACCAGGGAAAAGACAGTTACACAGATGAGCCGGGAGACCGCATCGCACAGATGATATGCGACAAGATTGTCCTAGGACAATGTGAAGAAGTAGAGCAAGTGGCTCCTACTATGAGAGGCGCATCAGGGTTTGGAAGTACGGACCACTCAAAACGCTAAAAGATTGAAATCAACGAGATCTCCGCTATGTCATTCGGCAAATTCTACCGAAGAGGCGAAGTCACAGGAATCCTCAAATGGGATTATAAGACAAACGAGCCTACCAGGATCGAAAGGATCAATGTCAGCACCAAATTGACTATCAAGGCCAAGAAAGGACAAGACAAAGATAAAACCAGAAACATTGTGCCAAGGGAATACCACCAGTACCTGGACATGTTCAAAGAAGAGGAAGAAACTCCGCTAGCACCTCACCGACCACAGGTTGACTTAGATATCAACCTCAAGAAATGAGAATCAGTACCAGCAAGAAAGGTATACCCATAGGGTGAAAAAGAGCTGGAAGAACTAAGAGAATACATCAGGGTCAACAAGAACAGGGGCTGGATTCGAAACTCCTATCCAAACGCGGGATTAACCATCCTGTTTGATAAGAACAAAGACGTCAAGCTAAGGCTATTCGTGGACTACCGAAGGGCTCAACAAAGTCACCAAACGAGACCGGTATCCCCTACCACTGATTGGAGAAGCCCTCGATAGGCATAGAGGAGCCAAGGTCTTTACTAAACTAGACAACCGAAACACATATCACAACATCAGAACAAACACCGGGACGAATGGACAACAACCTTTACCACCAAATACGGCATATACGCATATATGGCATGCCATTCGGACACAAAAATGCACCTACAGTGTTTCAGCGATGGGTCAATAGGATTCTCAGCAGGTTTCTGGACATTAGTTGTATCGTCTATTTAGATGATATTCTGATATATTCAGAAAACCTGAAACAACACCGAACCCATATCAGAATGATTATGGAAGCCTTGAGAAAAGAAGGGCTGACACTGAAGCCATCGAAGTGCGAATTTCACAAGGAACCAACCGAATACCTAGGCTTCATCATCGACAAGGACCGAGTCAGTGTTGATCCTATCAAAACAAAAGCAATATGGGAATGGAAACCACCGGAAAGCAAGAAAGGAATACAGTGCTTTATGGGATTCTGCAACTTCTATCGACGATTCATAGAAGGGTTTAGCCGGATAGCTAAAACGGTCTATCAACTCACGAAGAAGGACTGCAAATGGAACTGGACCGAGAACCAACAAGAAGCATTCAATGAATTGCGCAGGTGACTTACTGCAGGCCTATTACTGGTACACTACGATCCAACAAAGGAAATCATGATCGAGACCTACGCTTCAAAATATGTATGCTCAGGCATACTATCACAGAAGTGGAGTGATGGAAAATGGAGGACAGTCGCATACCGGTCAAAAACAATGATGCCCGCAGAATGCAACTACGATATCCACGACCAAGAGCTCGTAGCCTTTGTCCAAGCCTTGAAAGAATGGAGACGATATGCTAAAAGAAGCAGACACCAGTTCCTGGTCCACACAGAGCATAAAAGCCTGGTACATTGACAACGACAAAAGATCTCCACGGCAGACAAATCTGTTGTAGCGAGACCCTCAGTCAATACGATATCAAAATACAATACCGACCCGGTAAGCAAGGGGGCAAACCAGATGCCCTTACAAGAAGGGCGGAAGACATCCCTGGAAAAGACGATGAAAGGATTCAACAGAAACACGTGATCTTCCAACCGACAGAACACTACTTTGAAGCAAGGGAAGTATTGCGGTTTACAGAAGACGACGCTGGAATTCGCGAAGCAAGCAAAACTGATACACAAATAAGGGCAATCCACGATGCCCTAGAAAGAGGAGACAAGGAGATAAAAGGAGTGGCACTTGGAGCATCCGAATGGAAAGAGGAATACCTTTTGTATCTAGGGAAAATGTGGGTCCCCGAAGAAGAAACGATAAGGACAATGATAATAAGACATAACCATGATGCACCAATAGCACATCATGGAGGGACACACAAAACTACTGCCCTCCTAGCTCGGCAATATTACTGGGCAAGGATGCGAGACGATATCTAACGATATGTCAAAAACTGTGATATCTGCCAAAGAACAAAAGCAATCGTGCATGCATCATACAGTTGACTACAGCCAAACGAAGCACCCCACCAACCATGGAAATACATATCAATTGACTTTATCGACGACCTTCTGATATCAGCCGGCTATGACGCCATACTGGTAGTGATCGACCGATTAACGTAAATGAGTCACTTTATACCTTGCAACAAAGATATGAATACGAAGGACCTTTTGCAAATATTCCTTAAGGAAATATTTCGCATACATAGACTGCCACAAGATATCATCACAGATCGAGGAACCTTGTTCACATGGGACCTATGGAGAGAAACGACGTAATCGATAGGGATTGAAAGAAGGTTAAGTACCGCTCTCCACCCTCAAACGGAGGGACAAACTGAGAGGACAAATGGCATACTAGAACAATACCTACGAGCCTACATCAACAATTAACAAGACGACTGGGCTAACCTACTACCACTGGCTGAATTTCCATACAACAACGCAAAGCAGGAAACAATAAAGACAACACTATTTTATGCCAATTATTGTCACCACACGGAGCATGAGGCAATTGGCCACATGATACCGAAAGAAAGAAGCGATAAGGAAGAGAGGGGTCAGCTACACAGTATCATACGTCAGGAAATGGTGTGTGCACAATTACGACAAAAAGAAAACTACGATCAACACAGAAAACCCGATCCGAATCTCCAGTCAGGCGAGATGGTCTGATTACTGCCAAGGAATATAAGGACCACAAGACCATGCAAGAAGCTGGATTACAAGAAAATCGGACCATTCAAGATCCTTATGAAGGTGGGCACAAGTGCCTATAAATTGGCCTTGCCCCAACAGATGAAGGTCCACAACACCTTCCACATCTCACTTTGCGAACCATATCACTGTAACCTGATCCACTCACAAAAGCAATCGCCAACACCCCCAATCGAGATAAAAGGAGAAAGGGAGTACGAACTCGAAGAAATCATTGATACAGGCATACACCGAAAACGCCTACAATACACAGCCAAATGGACTGGCTACTCACCAGAACATGACAAAACTTGGTACCATGCGGAGAACTCCAACAATGCCAGCATCGCCATTGAATGTTTCCATCAGTAGTACCCAAGAAAACCCAGAGTGGGTCTCACAAAATCGAACCCACGAGGTAAGACCCAACTCCTTGGGTCCAAACGAAGCCTGGGGCGATAGACCCAGGGCTAGTACACCTACCAGCCCGCCATACGCTACTCAGGAAGAAAGGAAAAAGCTGGCAGCACACAACGCTCTTTGGTAGACTGCTGTTACGACGATTACTGCAACACTAATTTACGCAATAAGGAAGGAAGCAATCGTTTCCACGACCGTCCAAGTTGCGCAAACAGCAACAACCACACAAGGAGACATCCTGGAAATATTGTTTCAAGGGCACTAGTCGTACTCACAGACACGACAAAATCGATGCTAGGTATTACCCAAGACGAACAGGCGAAGCGGCACCACTTACGGAAAACGATACGCGTATTAGGAAAAGAAAAACAACTGTGAGGAGACAGTTGAAGGGAGAGGAGGGCGAAAAAACCGATATCGAGACGATCCCCGACGAAGAGAGTTTGCAACGACCGTCGGAAGGGCTACGTGAACAACTTGGCACCACCGAAGCCACAATTGAGACACTAAGAACTGATATGGGGACATATCACAGAATGATTGATGACCGGGACCGGACTATTAGGGCGGCACACACCACCAGAGAGGAAGTCGGCAGGAACTACAAGACGGCCGAACATCAAGTGCGGAAATTGAAAAAGGAATTACGCAGGTTTGGAGACAGCCGGACGAAGATGGGAGGTTAAGCCTGAAGGGACTCACGCTTAAGGGAGAGAGGAGCTAATGTCAAGATTGGTGTTTTAGCAAGGCAGGATTTCGCATGACTCATAGTTATGAGTCACAAGGTTGTTATATTTCGCACTATGACTCATTAGAAGTCATGGGGTTTCACATGATGCAGACTAGTTCAATTATTGTTATGTTGTGAATAATTGATCGTGCGCATGACTCACATTCGTGAGTCATATGATGTAATGATTTTCGCACATGACTCATCCTATGAGTCATGGGTTTCGCACATGTGACCACTTTAGGGCACATGACTTGTCTTATGAGTTATGATTGGTTGGCACGCGGAGCTGTTGACTCATAGGAGTCACCTGATGGATTTCATACTCTGACTCACTATGAGTCAAAGAGGTCGTGTGACTCATAGGTATGAGTCACCAGGGTTAGGGTTGTGAGAAGACTGCCTATATAAGGACCTCTAGGCGACCTGTAGTTAGGACTCTTCACGCAACCATCTAAGTTCTTTCCTATACAATTACTTTACCTCTTTACCTCTACATTCCTCTATTGGCCTTGTGCGATAGGAACCATAGGGTTCGGCTATCAAGACAATGTAGGCACCGGCCTTAGAGCAATAGTGGAAACTTGCCTAGTACTACTCGTTGCAATTGTACCCCTGCCCTGGTGGCTGATATTAGCGCCACGCCCTATTCCGGACTATAAGACCGGCCCGCTCATATTCATCCAACCTAAAGAGAAGTAGTTACCTATTGCAAAACCAGCTTACCTCATAGGATTGTAACGCTAATACGGTATTGTATTGCTATGGGTCTCCTTATCACCCTGTTCTGATAGTTTCGTAGACCAAGATACGCATATTTTCAGGGTATGTGTGGGTTACCATGTTTTTCCCGGAGCCAACTCATCCAATTCTCATTTTTGAGTAGAGCTTCCAGTTACCTTTGGTCCATTCCACAGAAGTGTGTCTGGAATGAACCATATCCATGCGGACACAGATCCTATGCACTTGGTTCTAGTTGTATTGAGCCTTCGAAGTCTCCCCCATCATATACCAGACCCTGAGTATCCAGTCGGACGGACGGTAACTACGTATCTGCGGTTACCAGAGGTGCGCCAACTTTCAGTCTTTTGGTGAGGGGTTACCTTTCACTATATACGCCCAGGGTGACGCGCAGGCCCCACAAGGTGGCCTTAGGGGCATGAGTAGCATTTGAGCCCAATTTTCATAGCAAATCAGTGCTGGATTCCAGTACCTTATACCCATATGCCTAATACTAACTTAGTTACACAAGAGCCATCAAACTATGTTAGAATGGGCTGGTAGTAAACAGCTTGTTTTAGTTGTTCAAAGGACCGCTAACAGCCAGCCCCCTAGTCCTATTTTACATCCTTACTGGTCAAATATGTGTTAACGGTTTCGCTACTTTGCTAAAACTATTGATGAATCGACCATGGAACTTTGCATAGCCCAGAAAACACTAAAAGTCTTTCATGTTCCTAGTTGTCTTCCAAGTGGTGATTTCCTCCACCTTAAGTGTCATCATAGAGATCTAATTCTCCGATAACATCTAGCTGGACAATTCAGCATCCCGTTGATGGAATGTGGACTTCTTAATGCTAATGCAAAGACCTGCTTTTTGCAGTCTTTCAATCACCTGCCTTTCTAATTACACGTGTTCCTCTATAGTCTCTGAGTATATTAGGAAGTCATGCATATAGGTAATGACTTCCGCTTCAAGCATTTCTCTAATGCGCTCTTGATCATACATTGTAAGGTGGATGGCGCGTCACATAGCCCCAATGCCATTTCAGTATATTCATATAGGCCATAATCACTCCTGGGGGCAGTTTGCCATTCTTCACCATGTGTTATCCTAATGTGATAATAGTTATTCTTTGGGTCCAACTTGGTGAAAATTGTGCCTTTTCCGACCCTATCCATAACCTCATTCATCTATGGCAATAGATACCTATTTTGAATAGTAATCATGTTGAGTTCTCGGAAATTAATGCATACATGAGGGATACAATCCAACCTAGGTACTTAGAGCATAAGGCACAGCGTCGGACAAAGACTGCTTCATCTCCCCTTGTTCATCCATTTGACGGCTATAGGGATATAAGATGTCAAAATCTCTCTTAGAGAGTGGGTATATGCTACCCGATCGAGTATGTGTCCCTGGCTCAAGTCCAATCTTATGGTCAAACTCAGTATGCTTCCTGGGAACAGATATGTTTTCTTGACTGAGAATATCCGCAATGTCCGCGGATTCAGTCAGAAGACTGATACTACTCTTTTGACCGTCCTCTCCCGTATACCTAGAAATCCATAGAGGATATATCTGCCTACTATCATGGACAAGTAGGTATTCACTTGTGATCAAATCTATACATCGATTAGCAACAAGGCAGTATGCTTTGTAGTATTTTGAACGCCACTTTACAGTACTCTTATACCCCACAATATCGGGATTGTAGTCTTCACACATCGACCTTGAGAGATAGCCATCAACCTTACTATCAGGCATTTATGCTACCTAGAACTTCATGTCAATCACATGGTCACCTATCTTCATTCTAACCCTTGTGGTATAAGGATTCCCAGACCATGGGGTCTGGTTTCCACTTCCCTCTGAGATGGGTGGCGGAAACCTCTGATGAATCCATAATAGGTGGGCCTACTGGACCCATGGACTACTCAATACGGCACCCGTAGCACTACTGTTGAATAGAAGTAGTCCTTCTTCACTATGCGGTTGCTTCTTAAAATTGCAGTCTAAACGGAATTTCATATGTATTGACCTAGTCTGGGCGGTAGACCACATAGTTCCTGCCGCTTAGTTGGTCTTTGTTACCTAATAGGTTTTCAACTATTAAGCGTCATAATGAATCTTCCGTTATATTAGATATAGCTTTGGGTGTTTACTATCACACAAGCCAGATCTCAAGTATTCAACCCTTCTCATGTATGCTTGCAAATTAAGTTTTGATTGTTAATCAAGTCCTACCTGATTGACGTACAAAAGCAACAAAAGCAAATGAAACCACACCATATCTATCTGTCTTCCCCAAATGAAGCAATGATTAAAGGAGATAGGAAATCAACGCATGCAAACCCAATAGAAAGGAAAGTGCTGACCCAATCTTGCTCTGTAGTATAAAAGCTGCCAAGTTTTTATTTAACAAGGAGGGGACTCACCTAGTCCAATTTCACTTCCTTTCTACCCTATTCCTCTAGGCCTTATTCCAAAGAGTGGTGTTCAGCTTTCTGGTTTGTGGGATCTTATCGAAATGGCTTACCTTTTTCACTACCGTCGGTATCAACCTCTAATCTGGGAGGTGATCCCCAGAGCTCGCTAAGCTTTTTCTCACAACGGGAAGTCTTAATGGGTCGATATTTGGGTACCATTGATGTACCATGGCCAGCCTTGGAAGCTATTCGCTAGCTAGTTGGTTGTATGCACTGTACTAGCCGTTGGGGATCAGTACACTGTCTCTCAATATAACCCCTCAGTGGCAAAACGTGAGGATTGTTTTAGTTGATGACACTTGTCAGTCAGAGTAACGGGATATCCCAGACCATTTCATCATGAATCTGCGGATATCTTAAACTTGGAGGGTTTACTGTCACTGGTTGGTGTCCAGGATTGCTATTCCCTTTACCCTACTCTTTCGTTCCTGATCGTTAGCGCCAGATGACTTTTCATGGCTTCGGTCATGCAATGTATACTTGTCCTAAACAACTGTGTCATTGCCTTAAGCCCCATCCACCAGGTGGTGGCCAGTATTGCCCAGAAGATTAAGCTAGTGTATATATGCTTCTGGGTGTAGAGGTTTCAGCCCCCAGGCATGTGGCACATCTGCCGTCATACCAATGAGCGCCTTATCCTACACCCTAATATCCGCGTTATGTAACTTACTGGATCACGGAATTGAGTTCATCAACCAATGAATCTACCTTTCCTGCAGTAATGACCAAAGTATTTGCTTTTTGTAATCACAAATCCGATCAGAGTGACGCCCAAAACAGTACTCGATACCCTTGCGCAACCCTGCTCAAGAACAGAATTCATAGCTTAGGTTGAGGGTAACTAAGGCCATTAGAGCGGCATCCTGGCTGATGTGCACATGCATGCTGTTTTACCATTTCTTGGCGCGACCTTTAAGAAGGACAACGATCCGGCTGACTTTATCCCTATCTGATAATTTGCACTGTTGACATTAGAAAAACCTAATTTGCGCATCTTGGACGAAGGAGAGTATGTCATGGGTGTCCCTATTGAACCCCTGGAATCCTAGCTTCATGGGTTTCTTTACCGAGTGTGGGATTCCTCGTTGGAATTCCGTAGTTAGTCCATCAAGGCTGGACATTGCTTATCATACCTTGCTGCTTAGGCTCATTCTTGCATGACTTTGGTGGACCCAGAAATTAGCTTAGATCAAGGATGGAGGAACAAGAATCGTAACTCCTGAGGGCGGAGTCTGAATCACGGGGGTCTGGTCCTTCACCAACACTCTCACTATAGGGTGGTTGCTTACGACGTCCCCACCTGGTTCTTGCACCGCAGACTGCCAGAGGTTCATCAATCCGTGGAAGTCATCTTCTGCAAAAGGATAAATGGATTCCTGAGGTGAGAACCGTTGAATAGTGGAAGGTGGAGTCAGAGGTTCTCTCGCTGCAAGAACCTTATCCACGCCCCTCTGGACTAATTGTTGGAAGCAGGGACAAGCTCCGACAATGGTATAGTTTTCCGAACCTCAGTACCTACAAGGACTCTTTTTCAACTTTAGACCTGTGGGCGAATGTAGTAGCACTTCACTGGAGCCCTTAATGCACGGAACCTTGTTGTGGAATAGATGTCCAAAATATCTTCTGTCAATCTTACAAGTAGACTAACAAAAAGCAGGAGCCGATGGCGCCGCTGCCTGTGGAAACCGAATCCATCCAGCACTGCCAGATGGCTTTGCAGGAGCCACTGTTGGTAGTTGGTACATGCGCCGTACCAGATGTTATAGTCTGGCCAGCAAAGGAGTTACCTCAACCACTGCAAATGTATTTCGGCTCCAACCAATCATTTGTGTAGTTAGCACTGCCAGAAAGGCAGTAGCCATCTTTGATCTTTTAGTTTTAAGGGTCTTTTCTCCTTCGTTACAACTGCAAATCATGATGATCTCCATACTGTGCCAGATAGGCTCGGAGATCTACTTGCTAATGTACTTCGACTGCAAATGCAAAGGGGGAAATCCGTGATGAACCAGGAGTGCCTGCAGGACTCAAAGCTTCACTTGCGGCGGGCATAAGCTGTTGGTGCCAGTCTACATCGGCCATAACTAGTGCCAAATGTGGTACAAACCTAAAGGGTCCATTACGCAACAAGTGAAGGGGGGGAGCTTGATCAATAGTCACATCATTTTTGAAGTCAAACCTGACTCCTGCCTTCACTACCCACTAGAGAGCTTCTAAACGGTTCTTCAGCGCCAGCGCTATCCTGACTTGCTGACAGTAGGTATTATGTACCATCCTGACCCAGTCTGTAGCCATGTTGACCATGTTCACTTGAAACTGGACGCGCTTGTCTTTGTCTAAGCATTGCAGATGTGACTATGCTTGAGCGAATCTTCGCCCTATTTCATACCGGACATATTGCTCGACGACTTCAATGTGGAAATGTTCCGAAGCAATCTCTTCATGAACCGATTCTAGTACTACCACCACCAGGCTGTTGGTGAAGGATGTGTGAAATGCCCTAGGATGGGGGACCATCATCCGGTGACCTTCCTCATGGACCTTTATCGGTCCATCTGCAATTAACCAAATACCCGATACCCACCCAAGCCTCGAAGGTCTGCGACAACATTGTAGTCCATAAGTGGTTCAGAGGTGGTTAAGGTACTTTTTTATGGGCGTGAAATTACTATTTCAGATATAGAACTTGCTATACATATCTACTGGTACTAGACCAGGATACCCAGGCTAGTAAATGTGGCGAAAAATAGTCTTGTGGAGCAACAATTCTTAGAAGAGAGTTAAACAAAGACCTCAACGATACACAGTAACAGAGTCACTATGTAGGAAGCTGGATCCTAAGGTTGCGACCACACCAAAGACACTAAGCAAAGTTCACTAAAGGTAAAGATATAAATAATTGAATCAAATTATAAAACTTAATATCATTAAGCCGGAGCTGGATTCAATCCAAGTTGTTTTGAAAAGCATTCATGGTTATCATAGTAGAGTATCGATCACATTTATTTAAGAAGAATTATAAAGCCATCGACAACCATCCCTACTACAACCTTATGCATTGCCTCTCCACTCTGGGCTTCACAGTGGTTTACGCAAAAATTACCTTCCGGAACCAATGGATTGCACATATAAGCAGAGCCTGCCGATCCGGCCGTTCTTCAGCAATGTATCTCAATTATATCTGCAAGAGAGAAAACCCTTTCTGATCGTCCCTATTATAGTGTTTAACTAGTAGCTTAACATGGGACTCATTATCTATGTCAAGACTCAGTAACCCAATTACTTTTTCGTCTCTGCAAGCTATAAAGTTATGTGTTCCTACTTGGCCTAACAGCAGCTTTCTGAATTCCTTGCAAGATCCTACGGGTAGTGGTCCTACTGTGTTTGCTGCAATTGGCGCTACCGATATCCAATGGTTCGTTAACCACCTCACCTGTGACAAGACTTTACATTCTCAGAGTCCAGTTGTAATGTTTCTCAGTATTGGTATGGTTCCTGGGCTTTAAGGTGTCTTTTTGATGTAGAGTTTATGCGGACAAACTTGTGTTTATCACAGACACTCAGGCAGCTATTCCAAGGGACTCCTACAGCTCAGAAAAGGATATTAGGTGTGTAGAGTTCCTCTAAAATACCGCCGGATGTCGTTACGGGGAACTTGCCCAGGGGGGCCGTCGCCCACTGGTGCATATTTCCTTTGGCACAGCATCTGGTTGGATGCACCGCAGTGATATATATGCTATCACGCAGCTGCTTTCAATAATATCGTTTTGTTAGGCTTTTTGCAAAAGTCACCCTTTCACAACTGTCGCAAGGGGCCAACATGGCAACCGCAAGGGGTGAACGTGGCAACATCAACGGACTGTGGAACCTTCTAAAATCTCTTCTAGAGGGCTACCGGTGACTGCTGTAACTTTCATACTTCGCATAATGTTATGGCACAGTAACATGTAGTCTACCATTTCATACGCGACTTCACAAGTAGTCTACACAGCCCTAATATGGTGCAATTCTCTCCTGAAGTGCATAAAACACCCCTCCGCGTTTCAAGAGCGGACTTTGTAATCACCTTATTATTTACACCAGTCCACATTAAAATAATATACACCCCTTGGTTATGCGAGTGTAGTACAACCGATTGTGTCAACACTGCTCATCATGTTTTCATAGGGCTATTGTGGTTACCTTACCTAGCTGGTTACCCTGTCTGACTGACAGGGTGAGTTACCCAGTCTAAATGGGGTTTCCTGCCTAACTGTACTTACCTCTTATCTTCCCCAGCAGGGCTACCCTACCTGAGTGGAGGTTTGGGTTACGCGGCAGAGTTGGGTTACCCTACCTGCGAGTGGATCCCGGTTACCCTACCCAGCATGATTAGACTACCCAACTAGGTACCTAGGTACTATGCTTAACCTAAGTACCTTAATTAGCTAAGTCACCGTTCTGGATTATAGTACCATTCCTCACATTTGCCCTCTGGGGCACCTTGTGAGGCTCAGGTCAGGCACACTATTCCAACTGATATGGAGGAGCCTTACAAGGTGACATGGAACTCAGTATCTCAGTTATGACTCGGTTGACCTCTGACAACTCGATTTCTACAAGCAAGGTACTCAACTAGGTCTACTTGCGCACTTTGCTGGTATTCTGGGACTACATTTCTCCCTTTTGAGTGGCACTCTTAAGGCTACTTCATACTAATGGCAGGTGAATCGGATTAGGCTGAAAACTTTATTCATGCAGCGAGTTTTGCCACGAAGGCTCGCAGGTAAACATTTTAATTAAAACTCATAATATTGCTGAGATCTCTTCTCTGTTGCTTGATAATGGCTAAATGTCTGTAGGCACTTCAATATTTATATCGCCTGTCGGAGGGTTTGCAGAATACAACTAGTTTACTTATAAGCAAACATTTGCTCACTAATGTTCTTCCTTTGATCCGAGAGTGAGCCCGCTTTGACCCTGTAACTTTATCTGTGCCTTCCTAGCAGATGTCCTTATTGCAGCTCTGCCCTCTTTGTGGGTGTGAACCCCAATTAGTCTAAGTTGTCATCCATCTTGGGGCTGTTGAAGCTATGGCCGCTCAGTTTGGAACATGCCAAGAACTTCTTAGAACTCCCAGGTAGCAGCTTGGGTGGCGGTCAAGTCAGCTTGGTGTAGTCTTATAAGGCTGTTTGGCTGGCTTTTAAGATGACTAAGGTTCGCGATTGGGCCAATACCTACACATATTCAATACCCCTCTATATCAAGTTGTTCTGATAGGTTTATTCACCTTGTAGGTATCATCTGGGGCTTCCGCATACACTCAGTCTGGTCTGGAGTAGCCAACCTCAATTGCAGGTTTATTCCCATGTAGGACACCATGGACTCTCTTACCTTCCACAGGGTATAACTCAGTGAGTTCTACATGGAATTGGTTCCTTCCACTTCCGAGCCATAGGCGCAGATGCAACATTGTATATGGATCTGTGGACAGTGTCCAGTTGGATGGGAGGCGATAACGTATACGGGGTTACAACAATTGCTGCAAATTACTCATTTTTTTATATAAAGGAGCAACTGAACTAGGTGCCTAGGACGAGTCCCAGGGTGAACCTAGGAGCCAGGGAGGGTCTTTGGCTCTAGAAGTTTGGACTCATGCCCTTTCTCATTCAACATGCCATATAGTGCTCTCCCTAGTTGTTTGTACCTAGCCAGTATTATCCATGTAGGATATGGACCTAGACCTTCGTGTCAAACCATGTGTGATGGTATATCGTGCCAGGAGGTGAGTATATGGACTACAACCCATAGTGGCCAGAGGTAGGATCATATCCATAACTCCACAGCCTTGGTAAACGATTATCGAGTAATTTATTCTGTAGCATCTATCATATATTCAGCATTCTTGATAAGCCGAATACATCTCCACATGAGTAGATATATGCAAGAAAGATGGCCATCCTGAGAGATCATCTGGTCTGCCGTAGATGTTCGCATAGGGGCAGAATGCACTTGAACTTAGTTCATTTGGCAAAGAGATTGAAGGCTATCTACTGGGAAAGTGCTTGATAGCCGCAGAGGAATAGATTCTCAGCAGGATCATTTAGTGTAGTGGGGTGATACATCTTCAAGTTGAAAGAGTGTTCGCACTTTTTAGAACATGGCCAAACTCTGTTATGAAAATTTGTTTACATGGCCAACATACGTACCGAGAAAAGTGTATAAATAGTGAACAGTCCCCAGTAGTTGAGGGACTCCCACCCCCTCCTTCGGGGCCTCAGGGCCAACTATAACCCCCTCCGCTGGGACTAACCCAGGCCTATACCCGCCGTCCGCTGCCACCTTCTCACCAATGGATTTTGCTAACCCTAGTTCGGCGTAATGCAGGATAGTTTTCAACTCCGATAGATAAATTCTCACCTCCTACCAGCCATAGTTCCTGCCCCCCCACCTGCAATCCAGGGCGCCCTCTCCTACAAACTCATCAAGCAAGAGTGCAGAACAGGACCTTATTGCTCACGGGACACTCCGGTCCCCTACCCCCTTTTACCATCTGTATATGCCGTTACTCTGCCCTCCTCTCTTTATGGGCCTCGACCGGTTCAGAGCTGGCAGAATACACTAGATGAGTGCTGGGAAGAGATATCTTGTAGCACACCACTCATGCAGTGATGCTGACCACTCTCCCATCTGCTCTTCCTGCCACTCAGGGGATGAGACCATCGAGCATGCAATTCTCCTCTTACCTTCTATATCCCAAGAACCTCAGCTTTACATCCCGAATCTGTCCTCAATGGGGCATAATTGCGCGCTCAGGGCCGACCTGGACACAATCGTAGGTTTTGCCTCACAGATGCACGCCACACGCACAAACATCCGGCCCAGTATGCGAGCCATAATCGATACAGTAGCCTACTCCTCCTGCACCTATGACCAAGACTGATGGGCTCTTCATTCCTGCTTGTATCTCTTCTTGCGGTTGTGATTGCCTTTGATTTCATGTGATTTCATTTAATTCTATACTTTCGGAATTAGGCGCCATTTTTGGACTCAGTCATAGTAGTGTCATCACTAGGGGAGAACTTGCATGATTATTTCTTTGGTCACTGACGTTTGGAATTTAGTTTTCATTTATGTTATAGCTAGCACTGCATCAAAGTTCCTGTACGTTAACAGAGAATATATGAGATAATTAAAAAAAGAAAAAGAATTCAACCCTCATAGTTTAGGCATCATCAACTAATGGAGTAGAGACCTTAACAACATAACAAGTTTACAAGTTAATAAGCCTTCTAGGACTTTCCCTCTGTATCCTACCACTTCCGGGGCTTTCCTGGCAGTTCTCCGCTTTTATCGATACGAGCACGGCCTAGATAATTCAATAATACCAAATAGGCTACCCCTTAACATTCTATTTTTACTAGCCTGTCATTCAAGCTACCTACAATTCTAAGAGCCCTAACCTCTTATGCCTGTGGAATACCTCGACACTGAAAACCTTTAACAGTACTAACATTTCAGGCTGTATGAACCTCAAAAGTTGGATATCATATTTCCTATATGCGGGGTGCAATACGCAGACGAACTCCGGAAAATAGCACTTAGATACTGCCAGGCCATATACAACAAACATACTGAGAAAATCAATTCTTAATATCGAGAGTGGATAAATACAGTCACCAAAAGTAAATCATAATCTATATACAATTATATGATAGATCCCCAGCTCAACCCTCCTTCTTCAGGTTCAACCTTTGATCATTTACTGAACCAACAATGTTGATGTATCTTTAATATTTACTTGTCAGGATAGGATGCCACACTTTTGATTATTTATCTACCATATGCTCTAAAGCCGAGATACTTACTGCTGATCTTGCGGTAATACCACTGTTTGAAACTATTCAACCTTCGTGGTTGACAAACAGATCTTTAGTCTCCACTCCCCCAGATGTTAGTCAAATCTACACTTATTTTTACTAGCAAGAGTTCATCTGGCACAAATTTCTTGACTAGTATTCTCAGTGGTCAGATTATTCTTCTGTTCACGATTTTTGTGCATGGAGGCCAGAGCACTGGCCCTGATAAATTTCTTATACAGAAAATGTTGGTGTGTCTAAACGAGCTACCATGGCTATAGCACGCAATGACACACCTATTACTATTCCTTTAAGATCAGACTGGATCATCAAAGAGGATGATACAGAATCTACCCCTTCCGAATCGTTAATTCTGTTCCGTAACTGTACCAGCTCTCACAAAACCAATTTGGATTGTCCACAATCAAGTGTCCAGAAATGGGCTGTGTGATCCAAGATGCCTCTCAATATGCAAAATAATATCCAGCAAAAGGTGGTCCTTGCATTGTACCACCAGGACCGAACCATGAAAGAAAGTGCAAATGAGGAATAAATACCGATCTCTGCATTATGACAGGAGGTCAAGCAAGGTTTTACAATGCTAGAATTATTGAAGAGTAGTAGAGCCAGAGGTGAAGTTGTTAATGATGCGGAGATACAGGAATGTGGTGCTACATTGGAATAATTGAGTGGTGACACCTAATGGGAGCAGCAAAGCATACGTTCCCAGGTTCTGGAAGAGTTTTGACACCCATACTCTCAATTGCAGCCCCCGGCCCATATCTCTGAAACAAGGGACCCAATCCTGGCAAAGGCAGTAAGAGGACTTAATACTAAGTGAACCAATAGGAACAGGAATGGACCAGAAGGATGAATGAGCAACGCGAAATTGCTTGGCAACTGGATTAACAACACAGTTCTGGTATGTAGGCCTATCTAGACACGCAGGTACTTCAGTTGGCTGAAAGGACACCAGCACCAATATCGCAGGGACCCAGTGATCGTGACACAGGAATGTCCAACAGAAGACAAGCAATAGTACCCACAGAAGATTATATTCCTACCATAGAGTCACCAACAACTCCTAGAAAGGATAAATGAAAAGGAGACGACCGTGGAGGAAACAATCCACCACCGCTAGCAGCACCAGGTCACCTTGGTGATGCCCCAGACACTGATAATGATGGGTTCGACAGTGGCGGAGAAGAAGGACTGGGCAGAAACAGAAGCAGGCAAAACGCGATCTCCGTGTGCCCTCTATTCCCAGAAATAATGTACACAGGGAACGGTTAACTATGACTTGGTTAGAACTTATTGGTGGGCTCTCCCTAACAGCAAAGCTAATAGCGAAACCGACTTAATTGTTCAAGGGAAATGACAACCTGGTTATTTGAAACAGGTTGACAGCCTGTGAAGAGTCTTTTGATCACAATCCTAACAGTAGGAAAATTATGCACACTGAATAGTTTTTGCATTGGGGAAAACAAAGGGAAATAAAGTGGCACCCCTTCTCGAAGAAATTCTGGAAGGTGATAGGTGGATATAGTGGATATACTCGTGACCTCGACCATTCAAAAAGGTAACGCTTTCGACAAGATTTTTGGAAGCGATACATTAGTATTGTAGAGGAATGACGAGGTCTAGAGGAAATGACCAATGTAGTATATAAGGGAAAAATGGACCCTCATGTTCTTCTCCTCGAAAACCTATACATCAAAGCCACTCTTACGCGAATTAGTAAGAGAGTACAAGAGGAAAGTAACCTTCCTAAGGAAATTCTGGGACAATTATCCCATCGTAAATTCTCCTCCAATAACAAAAGAACGAAAATCATATGGGAAGTTGGCAGACAAGAGGAGGAATTACTTGAAGGGCTGAAACCATGCAAAGGGGAACCTGCGACACATGGATCACCTTCGGAAAGGAAACGTAATGAATTAATAAAGATGTCAATAATAATTGAGGTTTTAGCGGATACAAGGAACAAAAATGGGGAAAAAGTTGGAGGGAAGCCTAGCAGAAAGGAGACCAGGAACCAAGAACAATTCGTAGCATACGGAGGGGAAAAAAGCCCTTAATGGAATCCCACAAGAGGTTGTTGATAAGAGAAAGAAAGGAAAGGGTTGCTCTCAATCTGGCCTTAGCAATCATATTTGTAGAAAAAGGTGAAAGGACTTTAAGTTTGCGAAAACCTGCGCTAAATCCTGAACCAAGGTGTGATAGACATTTTGGCGCAAAAAGTAGAAGTGAAAGGTGCAAGCATAGGTCAATCACATATCCTCTAACTAGTATTGGTTACTATAGTTAAGTGTGACAAAGGCTAACTGAAACTAGCACGGCTAGTCAGGGGTTAGTTTGTTGATTATTGTTTTCAAGTATCATTTGATACTTAGTTTGTTTTATGATGGGTTTCAAGTATCTTGTGATACTTGGTTTTCATAATATTGAGTTGCATGTATAAGACAGATACCTGATATGTTTTATGTTTTGTTTCATGTAGCTGGATTATAATTTTTTGTTTGCAGTACCATTTAGGTGCAGGAGGCATTTATTTTAGTGGAGGACTTTACAAGTGTATCTTACTTATATCGGTTGATTGGAAATCAAATGGAACGATATGGAAAGTTTTGGAAAAAGCTAGATAATCTATTTAAGACTGCCCCTCTGGAGGTTAGACAGGGTAGACTTCGACAGACAAAGTTTTAAATATACTTGGCTGAGCAATTACTTCTTTACAGTTCGGGCAAAACCAATGCATGTAAGTCTAGGACTCAGCGAAGCTGGAGAAATATTAATTGACAGCTGTTAAACAACGTATCGAGATCTCCACTAGTTATACTCACCAGAAGTGGAGACAGATTGGCTTCTGAGTTACGATTGTTCTACCTTACCGAGACTCAGTCCTCTTGGTCCCTGATACACCCATGGACTCACTACATTTTTTAAACTTCAACTGATAGTTGAGTTAGAAGCAGGCCTGGGTTCTGAACCTCAGGCTTTCAAGCAGTGGGCCCGGATAGGTGACGAGAGACTTCAAATGAGGTCTGGTAACCACATCCTGCAACTGGAACTTACCAAAAAAGAGGCAGTCTGAGCACCAAAGGCGAACAATCAAGAGCACCGAGATTCTAAAAAGACGAAGCAGGAAGACCGCTATCACTACACCAAGAAAAGTAAGTGCTAGCGGAATTGGGAAAAGAACTAGCCAACGAGTAATTGAGGACTCCTGGAGAGTTCCCCGGTACGCCAAAGGGATTGTAGGGAAAGCTAGCAGCACAATCTAAAGACGATCCAAGTAGCTCATACAGCGAAGAGTGCTCCAGTAACTGGTGTGATTCTGACCATATGACGAATCAAGGACCTATTAATGCGCCAGTGACTAGACAGTCATCACCAGTAACTACAGTGAAGCTTAGCATTAAGGTTCCTACACCAAAGAAGTTTAGTTCTGAAGCAGAAGACTTAAGCCTGAAGCTTTCGATCATTGGTACCAGTCAGTCCAGTTATACCTAAGACTACTTGGAGTCAACTCAAAATCAGATGGAGTGGGAAACTATTAGGTGCTATACACAGAAGGAAGAGCTCAGGAAGCATCCTTTCAGGGGGCAGAAAACTATGGCGAAGACTTAACGAGTGATCAGCTTATTAATTGGTTAAGAGAACGATTCCAGTCACCAAGACAGATGGATGATCTTTAAACTTAATTACACGAGATTAAGCAAGTCAAGAATGGAAAGACACAGCGCATCACAATGGTGGCTACCGACCTGTTGATGTAACGATTACTCTTACCAGAAGGCACCATTTGCGAAAATTCCTTCAACCCAAGGTTGGTCCAAAATATGAACACTCAGGTAAGGCGAGATGTCGAAAACTGGTATAATTCTAGAGAAACAATCGAGACTACAATAGCCTATGCTGTGAGTCTCAATGTAATCCTCAACGATAGAGGAGCCTATGGAAATTATAAGCAGAAAGATCGATAAAAGGAAGACAACTCCAAGAAGGACGAGAAACCTCAATGGAAGAAAAAGGAATTAAGAAAAACAAAGACTCCAAGAGAAAAGGAAGCATGCTTTACCTGCGGAGGTAAAGGACATATGGCAAACGGTTGTCCCAACAAAAGCAACAAAGGCAAAGGAAAGACACACAAGAAGGAGACAACATCAAATTCAGAGGATGAAACCTGAAGTGAAGATGTACTATATATCTATGCCCTAGATCGAAACCAATGTATCAGCACAGAACACGTGACTCAAGGGTGATAAGAGTAACACAGCATTGGAAGACACCATCCTGATTAACGGCTAACAAGCGGGAATACTATTTGACACTAGAACAATAGGAACAGACCTATTCAGTGCAACATCTGTCATAAGACATGGCATTCCATGTACCGAAATGGCAACTCCTGCAACCATTCACATGGCTATGAAAGGGTCACGATCTGAATCACACAAAGAATACAATATCAGCATAGCAATTTGGAAGATGAAGACTACTGGCAATAGAATGATCGTGTGAAACTTAGCCAAGTATGATGCCTTGATTAGAACGCCATTCCTATCACGAAATAAAGCATCCGTTGAATGTGGAAAACTGAGGATTCATTTTACTGACCATATGATATGGGTTAATTGCAGAGCAACAAGTGTCAGAATTTGAGCACGTGTGACAACCACAGAAGATATAATGGAACAATACCTGTAGGTATTCCCTGATCTGATTCCTGAATGGTTACCACCTTAGAGGAAGAACAACCACCAAATCAGATTTAAAGATCCAAAGAATGTGAAGACAATGCCAACATACTCAGTACCGGAGAAGTACGAGATTTAGCACTAGGCATGGGTGGACCAGAAAGATCGAACAGGAGTCATCGAAAAATTAAAAGTGCCAGGAGCAGCACCGATGTTTCTGTCAGTCCAAGTGAAGACTGGTGGCAGGATCAGATATCTAGCAGACCTTACAGGGAGAAATGACAATACTTTGATCGATGAGGAACCTATTCCAAACCAAAGGGGATCACGCAAGGCATTAGGGAGGGCATGACCCGGAAGCAAGATCGACATAAGGAATGCCTACTTTCAAACCAGGGTTCCCACTGACGATGTCAAATATACCAGTTTCATAAAACCCCTTGTAGGTTCAGTCAGGAAAGTTATGCTACAATGACAAATGAATGCACCAGGGTCATTCATGAGGATCATATCTGATCTACGCCCAGACTACCTAGGAGAATTTGGGTGGATCAATATCGACGATATACTCATATTCTCCGATAGAGAGTCCGACTATTAGAAACACCTAACGACAGTTGGTGACAGATTGGAAAAATCATAGTTTTTTGCCTGCAGAAAGAAGTCGGACTTCTTTGCTTAGGAATTAAAAGGAACAGGCCACGTCATCGATGGCAAGGCGCTTAGAGCCTCCCCTGAAAAGATCAGGAGGATTGAACAGTGGGTAACATGGATGAATAAGAAGCAACTCCAGGAGTTCATAGGATTGGTAAACTACATTAGCCAATTCCTAGCTCATAATGCGACGATATCAGCACCCTTGACTGATCTTAGGGGAAATGAGGAGTTTGTCTAGACTCCCACACATGATCAAATCGATTGAGAATGTGAAGGAGAACGCCAAATAGAATCAGGTCATGAGACCTATCAACCACACCTCGCGACAAAAGATATGGGTCATTCTGGATGCCTCTGATTCAGGGGTAGGAGCTTGGGTAGGACAAGGAGACACCACTGAAACCGCAAGGCCTGCAGCATTGAACAGCAGGAAATTCACCTATTCACGAATGAATTTAGGAACTAACAACAAGGAGGCACTTGCAATTATTGATGCCTTAACCTGCTTTGATTATATTTTTGCAGGAAATGAATTTATGATCATAACCAACCACCAACAATTGGTGTACCTGAAGACAGCCAAGAACTCTTCAAGCAACAGCTGAGGTGGCGAACGCATTTGGGAAAATACAAGGCAAGGATATGTTATAGGCCTGAGGGGAAACCATTTAGCTTATGCTCTTTGCCGTCTTTGTAAGCAATTTTACCCAAGAAGAAACTTAGCTCAAGATCCGACCAACTAAGAATATTGAAATCCTTACAATATATCTTTTACATCCTCAAATATGTTACACTTTGAACCAATTCCTGTTGAGGAGGCACTTTCATATGATAACTCTGATTGTTCTATCAGACAAGGAAATGATTATGTAGAGAGAGTCACAATAGAAAGCAGCAATGATGAAAGGAACCTTGCAGCTATGTACTCTAGTGCATGCTACGATCGACAATATACCATCTATGAGAACGACAAGTTCTGGGTCATGATAGCTCTACCAGAACCCGTCTGTACCTACGAAGAAAGGAACAGCATCTTGTTACCCCCAAGACTGGTAGTAGACCTGGATGCAGTCAGACGAACGTTTGTTCAAGCAGCTAGGATACATGAGTGACAAATATGAGAATTAGGAAAATTCTTAGCCACTACCAGTGAAGGAGCATATGCGACCCCAGTACTCAAATTCGGCACTTGGCCAACTAAGGCTTATACCAGTCATCGAGCCACCTACCCTCCATTACCACTAGCGTACACTCTATGACCGTTATGTGGACGAGGAGGAGGAAGGACCACGCCTACACGAGTAGTGGATGAACGGTATACTGCAGCAGTGGAGGTAGAGATGAGTTGCCAATGTAGAAGACAGATGTTGAAAGCCTATAGCAATGATAACCTGTATAAGCAAGCTTTTGATGCCAGCAACACTGGGAGAGGTCGCAAGGTATCCCACTATAGGATCAGCGATGGACTGATGTATGCAACGACTAGGGGTGGTCAAGATTGCCTATATATACCTAAGAGACGTGCAGTGAATGGGATGATATTCAGGGAAATAGTTATTGATGAGAGTCATAACAGAGGACACCACAGCACTGATAGGAACCTACGCTATGCTACAGAATGAATATTCTGGCCCGAGATGAGGAAGGATTTTCCACAGTATGTATGCCAATGCGATTTATGGCAAAGAAATAAGGAACGCAACAATCTTCCAGAATGGGAGGCACATTCTATTCCAGTACCCTGTGAGATATTCACCTCCTATGCTATTGACATTTTAGAACCATTTAATATGTTTGAGGAAAAATAAGTACGATACTGTAATTGTAGTTGTCGATAGGGCAGTCAGATTCACTTGGTGTATTCCTTCACAAATGAATAGTTAATCAGTGGAAACCCCCACCCTTGACCGCTACCATATCTTCACCACACATGGAGTAACCTCTTTGATTATCCCCAATGCTAACTAACGTTTTACCTCACGGTTTTGGGCTCAAAGAATAAAGTTGTAACAAGGTAGCCAATTCGGTACTATTGGATTGTCTAGGCCGTGAACGTATTGAGAGAATTGGAGTACTCTCAGGAAAGCTCGATAAAAATGTGATAAAGATCAAAGTTTCTCCATGGGTTGTAAACTATTATATTGTTAGGGTCTCTTCTCCGTTGTTATTGTAACGACCCCTAGATCATTTGGTATAGCTTACCGAACCTCAGCCCAGCCAGTGGTCCTACTAGGACGTGGACAGGAACGGTACCAGACACCTGCAAAGTGACTTAGCAACCATGAGTACCTTTCATGAAGAAAGGGTACTTAGGTACCTAGTTAGATAGGGTAACCCACCAAGGCCGGGTAACCTTGGTGCACACTTAGGTAGGGTAACCCCGCTAGACAGGGTAACCCAGAGCTACAGTCAGGCAGGG